>PVJI01000008.1:572052-677701 GCA_004026765.1 Micronycteris hirsuta
CCGTGTGACTCCTGTGTGAGCAAGTGTGGATCATGTCTGTGGGATGGGAATTCTCTAATAGGAATTTGGCAAAGGTGTATCTTAAAAAATTCCGGCTTGCTGATCTCTTTCACCTGGTCCTGTCTGCCACCGGATCTGAATTTACATCCCAATGCCTTGCTATGAGTAATCCTACCTGTTCTGCTTAATCCCATGAATAGTCAATCCTATGTAAATTGCTAATGCCCCTGATAAAAACCCTGGCTGGGCTAGCCACGGGGCTTTTTCCTGGGAATGGGAGGAATCAGCCACGTAGCCCCGGTATTACTTTCCCCGCGTGTCACAGTATGACACGCACCGAGTCACGGCAACCACGGGTGTCGGCAGGCCCGATCTACCCCGTGTCAACTGTTCCCACAGCAGCAGTGGTCCATGGGCTCCCCCAAGTTCCTACAGCTGAGCAGAAACCCACTTCCACCTCCTTTGTCCAGTAGTAACGGAAACAGCTTGTTAAAGACACAGAAAGTTTCGTCATATCCTTTCCTAGGCCTTTTCCTTTTATTTTGAAATAATATGCATTCTTCTTAGCTTCTTTTCAGACATTACCTGGCATCACTACTTTCCAACTTTTCTATTATTTTGGTGTCTTCTTCTGAAAGAAGTAGATTGGTCGATTTCATTTTTAGCATCCCCTTCTTCCAGTCCCCTGCATTAGTTTGTCCCTTGTAGAGCCAAGGACATCACTGGTGAAGTGGCGGGTGTCTTTTTGTTTACTTTGGTTTTAATTCAAACACACACCAGAGCCAGCCTTCAGTCTGAACTCACGCTGCTCTCTGTTCCTTCAGCAGAACATGAAAGCAGTCCCCATTGCCCGCCTCCAGTCTGACAGTCTATCATTGCCTGAAATCGGCCCTTTGATTCTCAAATGCAGCTACCCAGCAATTCACAGGCTCCTCCCTGCTGAAAGATCTTCTGGGGGCAGGCTGAGGACACAGCCCAGCTTGCAGGGGCCTGTGAGGGGAGGAGCCTTTGAAGTTAGGTGGCTGCTGTCCTTGGTGGACATCGCTCATAGCATTCATCCCTAATAATATCTCATGAAGACGATCTTTCCTGGGAAACAAATCAGAAGGCCGCTGCAATCTGTGTGACCTGCTTCCAAGCCCTATGTCATATTGCAAATATGTGGGCATTAAGGGGTATGTTTTCCTGGCTCCAGACCTGAAAACCAACTCTGCCCCGAGACTTTACCGGCAGCCCCAAGACCAAACAAACATGCTGCCCCGTCAACACCGTGTCCTGTCTGCTCCGGCAGAAGCTCCTGTCCGAACACAAACAGGAGCTTTTGGATTGAAGGGAATTGTCACAAACTCATACACAGCAGATCAACATGGTAGCACGTGTTCTTTAGTGAATGAGCGGCTGTCGTCTTCCTCCTTTTGCTTCTCTCTTCCTCAGTCCTTGAGCTTTTGATTAGAATGAAAAAACAAGCAAGTCAAGATCTGTGTTTTCCTTTTTCATTCTCAGTAAGCACTGTGGGAAATGATTGGTCTTTCCAGTGCGTAACATATTAAATATCAACTATCAAATAAGAACAGAAAGCCCATTTGCCAGCTCCTCTACTCTGCCCAACACAAGAAATATTAGATATATACTAGTCATAGTAGTTCACATTTTTTTCAGTCTTTTGCTGTGCCAGGCACCCATGCTAAGCACTTGGCATACATTAGATCATTTAATTTTCACTACAGACTTTTCAGGTAGTATTTCTGCTTCACAGAGGGAGAAACTGAGGCTGGTAGAGTGTAAGATATTTGCTCAAAGTCTCACAGCCCTTAAGAGGAGCTCCGACTCGGTACCTGTAAGCATACTGTAGTCTGGACTTCAACACCGTACTAAAGCAGGACACATACAGAAGCAGAACACCTCGGGTTTCATATCACCTGGCACTCACCTATAGTTCATCTAAGACCCCATGCTGTAAAACTAGGTGTCTTGTCCTTCCAGTTTCTCTAGTCAAGGGGGTCTCCTGCACTTAGTGATGGCGTGGGCCTAGGAGAGTCTCCAGGCTGGAAAAACTAGTTCTAGCTTCTGGAGTGGTTATCAGACCTTTCTCCAGTCTCTCCCCTCACCCACTGGACTCACACAGCAGCTGAGGGGGACAGAGCTGGTCGCCCAAACTGCTCAGGTTTTAGCCATTGAAGTTGATGTTAAGCTTCTTGAGCTATATGGCAGATATCTCCTTATTCTAAATTAATACATTTTGCATAATTGAAGATGAACTAAAAACAAGCAATACTTTGTAGAGAGTGTATATTGTGTGCTCACAGCCCTGCTGGGCTCTGTGGAAGATGAAGAAGGAACATGAACCATGGCCTCCGACGTGTATTTGAACATCAGCCAAAGGGATGGACTCGCGGCTCCACATCACTCTAAGCTGCTCCTCATTCCCACAGCCAGCCAGTCACTCCTGGGGCATCCTGTACTTCCTGATCTGGCAGAAATATAATTAGTGATTTACAGTAGCAGTTTTTCAAGCTTAAAAATTACTGAGGACATAAAGAGCTTTTGTTTATGTATGTTACATCTAACAATGTTTATAATAATCAAAATTAAAGCAGCTAAATTTCAAAAAGTTATTCACTTATTTTGAAATAACAATAATAAATTCATTGTAATGTATTTTATGAAAAATAACTGCATTTTCCCAAAATATTAATGAGAAAAATGACAGTTTTACATTTAAAAGAATATCTTTAAAGAATGGCAATAAAAAAGAGCATGATTCTCATAACTGCTCCTTCGCTCATTATGTGTTGGGATATGTTGTTTTGATTGAAGTACATGGAGAAAATAGAGCCTCACGTGGATGTGTAGCTAGAAATGGAGGACTTATTTTACCACGGAGAGGTGCTTTAGGGACCTCTAGGGGTCCTCAAACCACACTTTGAGACCAGTGATCTTTGTGTAGAGTTTGGGCACAGGCACCTTGCATGGCTTCATGTAAGCCTACGATCACATATTGACACAGACGCAGGAGTGTCATATGACTGTGGGGGTCCGGTTAGACGGTTACCCGAGAGATAGGATTTAAGAAGCTTAAATCCTAAGCACTTGGAAAGGTGCTCCCGTCCCAAAGTCTCTCCTTTTCACGGCCCCCACAGTGCATTGAACTTGATCATCAGTCTCATTTTGGGGTTAAGATATTGAATGCTCCTATTTAAATGTAAATTTATCAATCACCTTTTAAATAAACCTATATTAAATGGCATAAGTGTGCAAGTCATAGAGCTATAAACATAAATATCAATAAAACAGAATAACAGAAAACTTCATTAGCAAACAGTTCCCCGAGAGAATGAAAAACATGACAAGGAAAGGCGATGAGCGGCTGAACGAGTCTGAAAAGGATACTATGCAGCTTGGAGGCGGCCAGGATGGTGTAATTTGAGAGACATCCAGAATTCTCATCTGGGAAGAAAAGTACCTCCGGAAATTCATGTTTTGGAGTTATTCAACTCTTTTTTTTAAAAATGAAAGTATGCTTCCTTCTCAACTACTGTCAGAACTGTTGGACATTCCCATATGTCATCCAGGATTCCACCTGAGAAAGTCATTAGGTTCTGTATTTATTTCTATATGTAGATATAGATCTAAATCACAATGTTACCACCAGGCAGTTAAGACTAATTGCTGCCCCTTAGGGAATAAGACCTAAATTTTCAACATTAACTTTCCAAGCTCCTGCTAAATCTGGATCTAGACATACATCCATATATATACATTGCACACACACACATTTATTGAAAGAACTTGACTTACAAGATTGTAAGACTAGGCAAGTCCTAAATTCATATGGCAAGCTGTCAGACAAGAAAGTTGGAACCCCTGGGGCGGGAGCTGATGTCACAGTCCACAGGCAAAAGTTTTTCTTCTACAAGGAAATCTTAGTTTCAATGGAATCAGGACCACTCAGATTACCCAAATTAATCTCCTTTACCTGAAATCAACTGACTAGATCTTAATCACACCTATGAAATACCTTCTCAACAACACCTGGACTAGTGTTTGATGAAATAACTGAGTATAATTGCCTAGCCAAGTTGACACATAAAACCAACCAGACTTTCATGAATTTGTTTGATCAACTTCTTACTCCTTGAAAACGTTTTAGGTATTAAAATCTAAAAACAACCAAGGATAAAGGATAAAGAAAAATCCAGAGCAAGAAGATAAGAAGAGAAAGTTGATCAAATGGGAGGGGAAAGGGGCACCAGGAATAAAAGCAGAGAAGTTGACAAGGGAGGTACCTGCATGCAAACGGAATTGTAGAGGGAAGGACAAGGGACTGCGAGGGAGAGGCAGGGGAAGGGCGACTGCCCCTGAGTTACACTGCACCATCACTGACTTGCAAGTAGGAGTTAGGGAAATTATCATTATTCACAGCTCTTCATTTTATTTACTCTGAGTTAAATGGAATGGATATCAGAGTTTGCCACCTGGGGAGATATAGTTCTGGAGCCTCCAGTGACCTGAAACTTTGTAACTTTAGCTCCTGGCTGGAGCTGGCCTCCCCATCCCTACACTCTGTTGAGACAGGCTTAGTTCTTCTGAATTTAAACACAGGGAAGGTGTGGGACCCCTGTCCTCTCTCGTCAAAGCTTTGGCTCCACAGTCAGGCCGCGTGGGAGGCATCCTTTAAGGCGGCTGCCAAGGATTCTGTTCTCTGGTCTTCATGAATTTTGTATTACCTGCTCTCCTTGAATGTGGGTCGGACCTCGTGCATCACTTTTAATGGATAGAATATGATAGAACAAGGCGATGTGATGGGCTGTCACTTCTGAGATTAGATTTCAAGCAACCGTGACTTCCATCCCCCCCTCTCTCTCCCTCTCTTAGTCTTTTTGGTTACTTGTTCTAATGAAGCTGACTTTTATTATTATGTTGTAAGTTTCCCCATGGGGAGGCTGCAGAGTGAGGAACTGAAGACAGCCTTTAGCCAACAGTCAGAGAGGAGCTGAGGCCCTCAGTGCAACAAGTCACAAAGAACTGAATCCTGTCAATAAACACGTGAGAGATATTGGGAAGTGGATCCTTCTCCAATCAGGCTTTGATATGAGCAGCCCTCACTAAACCTTGAGTACCCCTGGTGAGACACCCTGAGTCAGAAGACTCAGCTAAGCCACACTCGGATTCCTGACCCACAGAAACTGTGAGGCAATAACTATTGTAAGTCACTAAGTTTGGGGACAATCTGTTATACAGTGGTAGATAACTAATACAGACTGCCTGAATTTATATCCCACCGCTTATTAGCTATGTGACCTCAGGCAAGTAACTTGAATTCTTTGCCTCATCTTAAAATGTAGACAATAGAAACACTGTCTGCCTAAGGCTATTGTAGAATGCAGTGATTTAATATACATATAAAAAACGGATAGTCCCTAACACACAGTAAATGCACAGTAAATGTTAGCCTGCTACTACCACTAGTACTACTATTACATCACCATCATTAAAAGTTTAGGGAAGGATCACCATGTATATCCTTCTAGAGAAACACAATGTCACCACCAGGCAATTAAGACTAATCGCTGCCCTTTAGGGAGCTAGCCTTAAATTTTCAACATTAACTTTCCAAGCTCCTGCTAGCTTCATGCAACTCTAAATTTGAAATGGCCTGTCCACACACACAGGTGGTCCCTGAGAGCCCAGTGCCTCACTGAGCCTAGAATATCCTAAAATATTTTTGAAATATTTGGGAAATGTCCTCCGCTGCTATTTTTTTCATATTTGATCTCTTGTATTATGGTGTGATTTTACCCAAGGACTTTCAGTGCTCAGTCATGGAGTTATCTGCTGAAAGAATGGAGAAGACCTCTGGCCTCAGGGATTAGCAAGCCATCACTTGAACAAAGCTGAGCAGAAGCTGCATCGGCCCTGCTTGTGATCCACTCCAGAATCTTGCAGAGCCTTCTCCTCTGGGGACGCTGATGGGGACAGGAGTAGGAGGATGTCTGCAAAAGAAAAAGACCAAATAGAAGGGTCATTATTGGTCATATCCTTTTCCTTAACTGTAAATGATGGATATACTTTACCCTCTCTCCTTGTTTTTATTGTTGTTCAGTTACAGTTGTCCCCATTCCCCTCACCCTATTGCTCTCCCTGGCCCAGTCCAAGCCCTGCTCCCAAAGACAATCCCCTCCCATTGTCCTTGTCTATGGGTCCTTTGTACATGTTCCCCTTCTCTCTCCCATTAACCCACTCCCCCACTTCCCCTTTGGTCATGGTTAGTTTGTTCTTCATTTCCAAGTCTCCAATTCTTTTTTGCTCACTTGTTTGTTTTGTTGATTAGGTTTCACTTATAGGTGAGATCATATGGTATTTGTCTTTCACCACCTGGCTTATTTCACTTAGCATAATCCTGTCCAGGTCCATCCACGCTGTCTCAAATGGTAGGAGCTCCTTCTTTCTTTCTGCTGTGTAATATTCCATTTTGTAAATGTACCACTGATTTTTGATCCACTCATTTACTGATGGGCACTTAAGCTGTTTCCAGCACTTGGCTATTGTAGATAGCACTGCTATGAACATTGGGGTGCATAGGTCTTTTGGATTGGTGTTTCAGGATTCTTAGGGAATAATCCCAGCAGTGGAATTGCTGGGTCAAAAGGCAGTTCCATTTTTAGTTTTCTGAGGAAATTCCATACTGTTTTCCACAGTGGCTGCACCAGTCTGCATTCCCACCAACAGTGCACTAGGGTTCCTGTTTCTCTACAGCCTCATCAGCATTTGTTTGTAGATTTTTTTTATGATGGCCATTCTGACCAGTGAGAAGTGGTATCTCACTGTGGTTTTAATTTGTATCTCTCTGATGGCTAACGATGCTGAGTATCCTTTCATATGCCCCTTGGCCCTCTGTATGTCCTCCTTGGAGGTCTTTTCAGGTCCTTTGCCCATTTTTAATTGGATTATTTTTCTTCTTGGTGTGGAGTCCTGTGAGTTTTTAAAATATATTTTGGAGATTAAACCCTTGTCCAAGGTATCATTGGCAAATATGTTTTCCCATATGGTTGGTTCCCTTTTATTTTGCTGATGTTTTCTTTAGCTGTGCACAAGCTTTCACCCTCTCTACTTTTCTAATCTGCCTTGTTAAGAATGAATGAATGAATTAATGATAGTATCTTTAACACATCTGTTATAGCAAAGGGAAGCTTCTGGTAAGGAGTCCCTTTGATTAAAGAAAAAAACTGTCAAAGGGTAACAGACAGAATGTTAAGTACTAGCTGAATGAGCCTTACAAGTTTTGCAGAAACAGGGTTGAAATCAGATCTCAAGGAATTCTTCCACTCTTAGAGATTCAAGAATGGCCATAAATGCACCATCTGTTGACCAAGACCAGGAAGCTGTCACTCACATGGATTTAAACCTATTCTCTTTTGTCTCTTCTCAATTTGTTTTCCATAAGCTTGCGGCAGCTGCTGGGATGGGTGTAGCTTTAGAAAACATCCCCAAAGTTGTGTTGATACTGAAGGAGACTAAACAACCTATAAATACAATTGCTTTGGATCAATCCACAGAATCTAACTTGACAATCCCAAATTTAAAGTAGCTAAGAACTCTTCTTTTCCTCTTTGCTTGAACTGGAAGTATGAAGTGTAGTGCTTTGGTCTGGCTTTGAAATCAGATATACTAGCGTGCCAATCCAGGTTTAGCTGTAAAACTTTAGGAGGGGTTTCTTAAGCCTTATTCTCAATCTCCTCATCTATGAAATGGTGATAAAAATGTCTGCACCACAAGGTTATTGATAGTTATTACTTTTTTTTTTTTAAGAGAGAAGAGAAGAGAGGGAGAAAGAAAGGGAGAGAAACATTGGACAGCCCCAACTGGGAAGCTGGCCCACAACCCAGGCACATGCCCCGAGGGGAATCAAACTGGTAACCTTTCAATTCTCAGGCAGGTGCGCAATCACTGAGCCACACTAGCCAGGGTGATACTTTTTATGAGATGAGAGATAATGTTGAAGATGGAAGGTTAGTGCAATGGTGGAAAGAGTGACTGAAAGCTGGATCTGCCTCTGGGAGTAGAGTTTTTGGGAGGATGGCATCGCCATTAGCATGAAGCACTTTGTGTGTTCCCAAAGAACTGAGTGGCTGTGTTAAGAAGCAGTCCCAGCTGTTAGGCCATCAGCATTGACAGCCAGTATCTGGATCAGGGAAGCTCTTGAGCCCAATCAGTGCTCGCTGCCTCCTGGAAACTGTATCCTGGCTCTCTTCTTCTAATCAAGCTCTAATCACCCTACTGGGCTGAATTTCATCCTATTAACTCAGTGGAGCCTGTTGCCATTCGAAAGTTTGTGTGCACCATCTGCCAAAAAGCCAAAACTCAAAACATCAGAGTTGGGAGAAAGGAAAGGTTTATTGATTGCCACCCAAGAAGATGGGAGACTTAATGGTGTCTCCAACCCGTCTGACTTGCTAGTCCAGGTTAAGGTTTCTAAGGGGTTAGGGAGAACAGGAGTGTGGAAGTGCTGGTTGGGCAAGTTTTAACTGAAGGACTTTGGAACTTCACCATTTATGGTAAAGGGGTGTCAACACCAGACCTACCTGGACAATAAACCCTTGGCTTCTGGTTCCAGTGTTCCAGTGCCAGGTATATCCTGGACCTTTGGTTCCACAGGGGTTGGGGGTGTGGAGACTTTGTTTCCAGGTGCAGCAGGAGGCCACGGTTCTTTCCTCTGCAACATGATTCCACCGCACGACTTGCGGTGTTGGTCTGTTATCTCTGAAAAACAACTCAGGGTGTCATTAAAAGGGATAGGACTGCTTTAAGTTGGTTCTGTGGTCAAAAGCCCATTCTGACTGCCCAAGCCAGCAGCAGACTCACCCTCCCAACGACTTCCGCTCCACTCACTGGACACTGAGCAAGTCCTAACTTCTATCGCTGTACACCTTCCTGTGTTATGCTTATAGGTTGTCGCTGAAATGATGTTACAGTTCCTGGAGGATAAGAAGTGGATTTTTACCCTTTTCGAATCACTCCCAGTAGTAGGCACCATGAACTGTGCTCCACAGACTGCTCTATCAACCTCTAACCTGTAGAGCTGACTCAGGTATGTCACCTGGGATGAGAGAACTGGGCTCCCAGACAAATCCTGGGCTCATCACCACCACGTTTGTCTACCAGCTTCAGCCAGAAGAGCCTGGTTCCATCTGTTTTGCCTTTGGACTTCAGTGGTGATGATGACAGTAGCATATTTATTGAGCACACTGGTAGAGAATGTCCTCATGTATTTCCTTGGGCCCTTTCATTGTAGGGTATGTGCCAGCTCAGTTTTCAACTGCTGGAGGGCTTTCTCTGGCAGCCAGAACAGGTGGTTAGTGCCAGAGAATTCACAAGGCCTGGGAGCAGCCTTTAACCACTGACTGATCAGAGGTAGTGTGTAAGGACCCTAGTTTTCTTTTCCTTCCAGGGGATGACTATGAGGTGGACATTCCCATTAACTCTCAGAGTTCCCCAGTGAAATAGGTTCTTCTCCCCACAGTGGTAACTGGCTTGATAACTCACTGCTTATGGACTTCCTTCCCTGCCCTGTCTCTTTTCTCACTTACAGGTATTTCCTGGGATCACTTCCCAAATCCATGTCTCTGAGTCTGCTTCTCGAAAATCGGACATTAATTTAGCATCCATTCTAAAAGATTTACAGATATCAACTATTTGTATTCTTCAACCACCTACTAAAATATTTTCATTTGACTTTGTGATTTAATCTTTATTGTATTTATTTCCATTACCATTTAGTCCCTTTACGCCCCCCTCCATCCACAATCACCACACTGTTGTCCATGACCATGAGTCCTCTTTCCTTTCTGCTCAGTCTCTCCATCCCCTAACCTCCCCCCTCACTAGCTGTCATCTCTTCCCCATCTATAAGTCTGTCTGTGTTTTGCTTGTTAGTTCAGTTTGTTCATTAGATTCCACATATGAATGAAATCATGTGGTATTAGTCTTTCTCTGACTGGCTTATTTCACTTAGCACAATGTTCTTCAGGTCCATCCATGCTGTTGCAAAGGGTAAAATTTTCTTCTTTTTTTTTTACAGCCAAGTAGTATTCCATTGTATAAATGTCCCATGGTTGTTTTATTCACTCATCTACTGATGGGCTCTTGTGCTGTTTCCCTATCTTGGTGATTATAAATAACACTGCAATGAACAAAGGGTGCTCATTAGTCTTTTGAATTAGTGTTTTGGGTTCCTTCAGATATATTCCCAGAAGTGGGATTGCTGGGTCAAAAAGCAGATCCATTTTTAATTTTTTGAAGCATCACCATCCTGCTTTCCACAGTGGCTGCACCAATCTGTATTCCCATCAATAGTGCAAAAGGTTCCCCTTTCTCCACATTTTCACCACCACTTGTTGTTTGTTGATTTATTGATGACAGCCATTCTGACAGGCATTAGATGATTTCTCATTGTGGTTTTAATTTGCATCTCTCTGATGATTAGTCACATTGAGCATCTTTTCATATGTCTATGGACCACCTGTCTGTCCTCTTTGGAAAAGCATCTATCCAGGTCCTTTGCTCATTTTTTAATTGGGTTGTTTGTTTTTTTGGTGTTGAGTTTTGTAAGTGCTTTATAAATATTGGATATTAACCCCTTATCGGATATATTGGCGAATATGTTCTCCCATTCTATAGGTTCTTTTTATTTTGTTGATGATTTCCTTTGCTGTGAAAAAAGCTTTTTAGTTTAATTTTTTCCCACTTGTTTAACTTTTCTTTTGTTTCCCTTGCATGGGGAGATATATCTGATAAAAAATTGCTACAAGCAATGCCTGAGATTTTGCTGCCTATGTCTTCTTCTAGGATTTTTATGGTTTCAGGTCTAACATTTAAGTCTTTGATCCATTTTGAATTTATTCTTGTGTGTGGTTTAAGAAGGTGGTCTAGCTTAATTTTTCTGCATGTATCTGTCCAATTTTCCTAACACCGTTTATTAAATAAACAGTCTTTATTCCTTTGTATGTGTCTGATTCCTCTGTAGCATACTAATTGACTCTAAAAGTGTGGGTTTATTCCTGGGCTCTCTATTCTGTTCCATTGATCTATGTGTCTGTTTTTATGCCAGTACCATGCTGTTTTGATTATTATGGCCTTGTAGTGTAGTTTCATATTAGGTAGCATGAGTCCTCCAACTTTGTTCTTCTTTCTCAGGATCACTGTTGCTATACAGGGTCTTGTGTGGTTCCATATAAATTTTTGAAATATTTGTTCTGGTTCTGTGAAATACATTATTAGAATCTTCATAGGAATTGCATTGAATCTATAGATTACTTTGGGTAGTACGGACATTTTAATGATATTAATTCTTCCTATCCATGAACACAGATTGTACTTCCACTTATTTGCATCTTCTTCAATTTCTTTCTTCAGTGTCTTATAATTTTCCAAGTACAAGTCTTTTACATTCTTGGTTAGGCTTATTCCTAGGTATGTTATTCATTTTGTAGCAACTGTGAATAGGACTGTTCTTAATTTCCGATTCTGTTAGTTTGTTACTGGCATATAAAAATGCACTGATTTCTGAATATTAATTTTGTATCCTACAACTTTGCTGAATTCATTTATCAGTACTAGAAGTTTCCTGGTGGAACCTTTGGGGTTCTCTATGTACAGTATCATGTCATATGCAAAGACAGTTTTACTTCTTCCTTTCCAATCTTGATGCCTTCATTTCTTCTTATTGTCTGATTGCTGTGGCTAGGAATTCCAGTACTACGTTGAATAAGAGAGGTGAAAGCAGCCACCTTTGTCTTGCTCCCAACCTTAAAGGGAATGCTTACAGTTTTTGCCCATTGAGTATGATGCTGGCAGTGGGTTTGTCATATATGGCCTTTATTATATTTAGGTATGTTCCTTCTATTCTCACTTTGCTGAGAGTCTTTATCATAAAGGTGCTGGATTTTATGAAATGCTTTTCTACATCTATTGATGTGATCATGTGGTTTTTATCCTTCATTTTCTTTATGTGGTGAATCACATTAATGGTTTGTGAATGTTGTACCAACCTTGCATTCCTGGAATAAATCCCACTTGATCATGGTGTATGATCTTTTTGATGCATTGCTATATTAGGTTTGCTAATATTTTGTTGAGGATTTTAGCATCTATATTTATCAGGGATATTGCCCTATAATTTTCTCTTATTGTACTGTCTTTATCTGATTGGAATTAGGATAATGCTGGCCTCATAAAATGAGTTTGGGAGCACTCCCTTCTCTTGAATTCTATGAAATAGTTTGATAAAGAGAGGTGTTAGTTCGTCTCAAAATGTTTGGTAAAATTCACCTGTGAAGCCATCCAGCCCAGGGCTTTTGTTTGTTAGGAGTTTTTTAATTATTGCCTCGATTTCCTTAGGTATTATCTGTCTATTCAGATCCTCCGATTCTTCCTGATTTAGTTTTGGAAGATATTATGTTTCTAGGAATTTATCCATTTCATCCAGGTTGTCCAGTATGTAGGCATGTAGTGGTTCATAATACTTTTAAATTATATTTTATTGGTTATGTTATTACAGTTGTCCCAGTTATTATCCCTTTGCCCCCCTACCCCCAGCAACCTAACTCCTTCAGGCAATCCCAACACAATTGTTCATGTCCATGGGTCATGCTTTTAAGTTCTTTGTTTACTCCATTTCCTATACTGCACTTTACATCCCCCTGTCTACTCTGTAACTACCAGTTTGTACTTCTTAATCCCCTCACCTCTTTACATTCTCCACAAACACCTCCCATCTGGCAACTATCAGTATAGTCTCCATATCCATAATTCTGTCTCTGTTCTTCTTGTTTTCTTAGTTTGTTTTTTAGATTCAATTACTGATAGATGTGTATTTATTGCTATTTTATTGTTCATAGTTTTGATCTTTATTTTCTTAAATAAGTCCCTTTAACATTTCATATAATAATGGTTTGATAATAATGAACTTCTTTAGTTTTTTCTTCTCTGAGAAGCTCTTTAACTGCCCTTCAATTCTAAATGATATCTTGGCTGTAGGTCCCTGCTTCTCATGACTTTGAATATTTCTTGCCAATCCCTTCTAGTCTGCAAAGCTTCTTCTGAGATCAGCTGACAGTCTTATGAGAATTCTCCTGTTGGTAACTAACTGCTTTACTCCTCCTGTCTTTAAGATTCTGTCTTTATCTTTAACCTTTCACATTTTAGTTATGATGTGTCTTGGAGTGGACCTCTTTGCATCCATTTTCTTTGGGACTCTCTGTGCTTCCTGGACTTGCATGTCTATCTCCTTTACCAAATTAGGGAAGTTTTCTTTCATTATTTTTTCAAATAGGTTTCCAATTTCTTGCTCTTTCTCTTCTCCTTCTGGCACTCCTACAATGCAAATGTTACAATACTTCAAGTTGTCCCATAGGCTGCTTACACTATCCTCACTTTTGGGGATTCTTTTTTCTTCTTGTTGTTCTGATTGGTTGTTTTTTGTTTCCTTATGTTGCAAATCATTGATTTGATTCTCAGCTTCATCCACTCTACTGCTATTTCCCTGTAAATTGTTCTTTATCTCAATTAATGTATCCTTTGTTTTTGCGTGGATATTTTTTATGCTGTTGAGGTTGTTACTAAGTTCCTTGAGCACCCTTTTAACCAGTTTTTTGAACTCTGCATCTGATAGATTGCTTATCTTCATTTTGTTTAGTTCTTTTTGTGGAGCTTTGATCTGTTCTTTCATTTGGGCCCTATTTCTTTTTCTCCTCATCTTGGCAGCCTCCTTGAGTTTGTTTCTCTGTATTAGGTAGAACTGCTATGACTACCTGTTTTGGTAGTGTGGCCTAATGTAGTAGGTGTCCTGTAGGGCCCAGTGCACAGCCTCCCCTATCACCCAAGCTGGGTACTCAAGGTGTGCACTTTGTGTGGGCTGAATATACCCTCCTTGTGTAGTTGAGCCTTGATTGCTTTTAGCAGATCAATGGGATAAATATATGCAGGCCAGTCAGCTGCAAGACGTGGCTGTGACCACTGACCATCAACCTCTGCCCTCCGTGGTGGATCAGTTGTGTAAGGGCAAGGTGGTGGTGCTTTGAAGTGGGGTAGCTGTCCATTGGGTGTGCAGGCCATGGGGTTTCCTGGGTGGTACATGTCGAGGTCAGCCCCCACTTGTGTTTTTCCTGGGGACACTCTACCTGAGCTATAAGGCAACCTGAGATGCCCGCTAATTTTGCTAGGCTTGGAGATTCCCAGGCAAAGCCAAGCTATGAATCTAAGCTGGCTGCTGCTAGTTCAGGACCTGGGGCCACTTAGCAAGAGATATGGGGAGAAGGGACTCACTGAGGCTGGCTGTTCCTTGTTTGAGGGGATTTAGGAAGTTGTGAAGCATGAGCCAAGACAAGTCATCTATATGAAAAAGTCTCGTTTAATTGCTTGGGTGGGCAGTAAGTTGGGTGGGAAAGACTCTCAGGGGATCTCCAGGGTGGGGTGAACAGTGTCTGCCAGGTTGATGGAGTCTCTGTCAGCTTTGTGGCTCTTTGGGGGAGAGGGTTCAGAAAAGGGACAATGGCTTCTGTCTGCTTTTTTTGTCTGGGACAAAACTGTCCCCCCAGCTTGTTGCCTTGATGTGTAAATTCCAGAACATGCGTGTTGAAATCACTGCCACAGAAGTCCTTCATTCTAGTAATTGTTCCTACAAGGAGGATGGGACCAAAAATGGAGATAGAGATGTTGGGAGGAAGGAGAATCCAGTTGGTGTGGAAAAGGAGAGTTAGTGGGAGGACCCTTATTTATGCGATGAATTTTGTTTAGGTATGTTGTGTTTGAAGAAATGGTGACTCACATAGTTGGAAATATTCAGCACACAGTTAGAAAAAGTGAGTTTGAAACTTGGAAGAGACGGTAATAAATATCTGGGCACGGAGATGGTTGTGGCTGAGATCATGGAAAAAGATAACATGCATTTACAGAGAATGAAGAAGGTTCAAGGATTGAAACTTGGGAAATGCCAATTTCTGATGTCAGGATGAAGAGTTGGATCCACCAAAGAAGGCAGAGAGGTAGAAGCTGAGTCATGATATGGACTCCAAGGATGGAGAGTAGTTCCAAAGAATTGTAACTAATCAACAGGGACCAATACTACAAGGGTCAAGATGGAGAATTTGGATCAAAATTAAAATGTAGTGCTTTGAATGTCTCTCCTACCCTTTGAGTCCAATGATTAAAATGTTAAGATTGAAATTAAGGAAAGGATGATATGGAAATTGTGAAGTGATGTGTAAGTCATGCAATTTAGTAAATCAATCCTTGGCTTTTGTGAAGAGTATTCTAGAACTACTCCAAAATGTGAACTGCACCAATCCTCAAAGCTCCTCAACACACCGTTTTAATATATAAGTGTTTAGTGAAAAATATTTAAGATTAACCTGTTTTAACTTCATGGATTTGTTTGTCGCTATTGGTTTTAACAACTAGTAAATAATCCCATAAGGAGCCAGTACTCTACCTAGCTACTAAAGAATTCCCACAAATGTATTGTTTGTTTCTAAAGAATTAGACCATAGCAATTTACTTAACCTCATGACTTTATAGAAGACAAAAGACAAAAATAATTGTATTTGATGATTAAGAAGACATTCCAGGATCTTTCTGTACCTCTGGGCCATTATCCGGAATTCCATTACAAAGAAGGCAGAAAAAAAAAAAATACTACACAAGGAGCCAGGAGAGCTGGGCTCTAGTCCCAGCTTTCATCAATTCAATTCATCACAGAGAGCCTCACTTTCCTTATCTTAGAACAGGGAAATGGACTTTATTGATGATTCCCAAACCAGTACTAGTCTCTGATGATATTTTCGTTTTCTTCACAGCAAAGGAAGGAGGAAAAGAGAAGGAGAGAGAGAGAAAAAGAAATTAGAGAGTTGTTCATAAAATCAGACTTACTTATTTTTAATTCTAAGATTTGTCCTTTTTACTATTGTACTAAAATGTTCTTTCTTTTATAAAACAATTGTCATAATTTTTAGCAGTTAGATTTTCATGTGCTTAAATAGCAACATAAATAACTGAAAACATAATGGGACTGCTGAAAATGTTCTCTAGATTTTTACTCGTCTATTGACCCACAGGACTAGAATAATTATTTTCTCCTCAATTCCAGATTGAATGTGGTGAGTAGAGTTTAAAATCTCTGACTTTTATTTGGATCTTGGAAAGGAGCAACAGGAGTCACCCAGCAGCACTGCCTGCCTCCCGAACTCTTGTTAGAGCCTGGAAGTGTCCTGTCGTACTTGTCAGCAACAGTGACACATTGGGAAGGAATTTGAAAAGCAGAGCTTGAATTCCAGACACAAGAGGTCTGAATGCCAACAGAAAATTGTACTTCCTTGTAGAGACAAAAAATAAATAAATAAATATTCTCTTTGTTAAACTCTTTGAATTATTTTATTTTATTTTTTAAATTTTTAATCGCATTTATTGAGGTGGCATTGGTTAATAAAATTACATAGGTTTCAGGTGTACAATTCTATAATAACTTATCTGTATCTGTATATTGTATTGCGTATTTACAACTCCAGGTCAAATCTCTTTCTGTTACATTTTATCTCTCCTTACCCTCTTCTACCCACCCCATCCCTCTGGTTACCACCACACTGTTGTCTGGGCCTATGAGTATTTTTTTTTCTTTGCTTAATCCTTTCACCCTTTTCACCCTCCAACCCCCTTCCCCTCTGATATCTGTCATCCTGTTCTCTGTATCTGTGAGTCTGTTTCTGTTTTGTCTGTTTGTTAGTTTGTTTTGTTTATTAGATCCTACATATCAGTGAAATCATATGGTACTTGACTTTCTCTGGCTTATTTTACTTAGCACAATAATCTCCAGGCCCATCCCTATTGTCACAAAGAGTAAGACTTCCTTCTTTTTCTTACAGCCGAGTAGTATTCCATAGTGTAAATGTACCACAGCTGTTTTTATCCACTCATCTACTGATGGACACTTGGGCTGCTCCCAAATCTTGGCTGTTGTAAATAATGCTGCAATGAATATAAGAGTGCATATATTCTTTTGAATTAGTATTTCAGGTTTCTTTGGATATACATATTCCCGGAAGTGGAATCACTCGGTTGTAAGAAAGTTCCATTTTTAGTTTGTTGAGGAAACATCATACTGCTTTCCACAGAAGCTATATTAATCTGCATTTCCACCAACAGTATACTAGGGTACTCTTTTCTTCACCAACACTTGTTGTTTGTTGATTTATTGGTGATAGACCTTCTGACGGGTGTGAGGTGGTATCTCATTGTGGTTTTAATTTACATTTCTCTGATGACTAGTGATGTTGAGCATCTTTTCATATGCCTAGTGGCCATCTGTACAGTCTCCTTGGAGAAGTGTCTATTCAGATCCTTTGAGGATTTTTTATTTGGATTATATGCTTTTTTGTTTTTGAGTTGTGTAAGTTCTTTATAAATTTTGGATATTAATCTCTTATCAGGTATATTGGCAAATATGTTCTCTTTCAGTGGGTTGTCTTTTCATTTTGTTGATGGTTTCCTTTGTTGTGCAAAAGTTTTTCAATGTAATCCCATTTGTTTAGTTTTTCTTTTGTTTCCCTTGCCCAGAGAAATATATCAGAAAAAAATACTGCAATGAGAAATGTCCGAGATAGTAGTGCCTATGTTTTCTTCTGGGATTATGGTTTTGAGCCTAACATTTAAGTCTTTAACCCATTTTGAGTTTATTCTTGTGTATGATGTAGAAAGGTGGTCTAGTTTCATTTTTCTTTGCACGCATCTGTTCGATTTTCCCAAGCTATTTATTAAATAAACTATTTTTACTCCATTGTATGTTCTTGCCTCCTTTATCAAATATTACTTGATCATAAAAGTGTGGGTTTATTTCTTGGCTCTCTATTCTGTTCCATTGATCTATGTGTCTTTTTATGTCAGTACCATGCTGTTTTGATCACTATGGCCTCATAGTATAGTTTGATATCAGGTAGCATGATTCCTCCAACTTTGTTCTTCTTTTGTGGTTCCATATAAATTTTTGAAATATTTGTTCTAGTTTATGAAATATGCCATTGGTATCTTGATAGGAATTGCATTGAATCTATAAGATTTCCTAGGTGTTTTATTTATTTATTTTTGATGCAATTGTAAATGGGATTGTACCAACCGACACCAAAGACATTCAAAGGATTGTAAGAAAATATTACAAACTACTATTTGCAAACAAATTGGACTATCTGGACAAAATGGATAAATACAATTGTCCAAAATTAAATCAAGAAGAATCAGAGAATCTGAAGAGACAGGTTACAAATAGTGAAATTGAAGCAGTAATCAAAAAACTCCCAACAAACAAAAGTCCTGGACCAGATGGCCTCACTGTTAAATTTTACCAAACATGTAAAGAAGAACTAACACCTACCCTTCTCAAAGTATTCCAAAAAATCCAAGAAAGGGAAGACTCCCAAGTTTATTTTACAAGACCAGCATTATCCTAATTCAAAAACCAGATAAAGACACTACAGAGAAAGAAAATTATAGAACAATATCCCTGATGAACATGAATGCTAAATCTTCAACAAAGTGTTAGCAAACTGGACCCAGCAATACATTGAAAAGATCATACAACATTATCAAGTGAGATTTTTTTCTGGGGATAAAAGTCTAGTACTACACCTGTGAATCAATAAATATGATATGCCATACAAGCAAAATGAAGGATTAAAACCACATGGTCATATCAATAGATGTAGAAAAAGCATTAGATAAAATCCAGCATCCATCTATGATAAAAACTCTCAGCAAAGTGGGAATAGAGGAAATATACCCCAAAGTAATAAAGGCCATATATCACAAACCCATAGCCAACACCATACTCAATGGGCAAAAACTAAAAGCCTTTCCCTTAACATCAGGAACAAGACAGGGATGTCCGCTTTCATCACTCTTATTCAACATAGTACTGGAAAGTCCTATCTCCAGCATCAGACAAAAAGAAACAAAAGGCATCCAAATTGGAAAGGAAGAAATAAAACTGTCACTATTTGCAGATGACATGATATTATATACAGAGAACCATAAAGACTCCACCCCAAAACTGCTAGAACTGATAAAAGAATTCAGTACAGTAGCAGGATACAAAACAAATATCAAGGAATCAGTTGCATTTTTATATACCAATAATGATTCAATCTTTGAATAATTTTAAAGGAAATGTCACTAGCTCGAAGATACTGGGAATACGATCTGCTCAGAACAGACTATAGAAACAAATTCAACTGACTGCCTGTATTAAATAGTTGCAGTGCCTGTAGCTTTTAGGAGAGAAATAAAACAAATACCATCAGAAAACAACAAAGAAATTTTTTTTCTGTGTCTATCCCCTCCCGAATGAAGAAAGGAATTACAGCCAAGGCTCTTTGGTATGGCTTTCAATTCTTTGGACCAAAGGCACACATCAACATAGTACCTTTACCCTCGAGCCAGAATAAATCTACTTACCTATATTTTTACTTACTGAAATGTAGGTCTTACCCTGGAACCTGAAAGAAATAATACAAAACTCCATCTGCCTCCTTCCTGCTGGGTACCCCGCCTATTTCAGCTGGAACTATTAGATCTGTAGCAGGTCAGAGCCAATTGTTGCTGGCAGCAGCTCTAATAAATCTATGCCACTGAAGTGCAGGAAGAATTAAAATGCAGAAATTAGAAATCAAAGGCATTGAGTTTAGTGTGAGACTTATCTGATTAAGTGTATTCCATAAACTGTTAGATCTCAATTTCGTAAAGCCTTAGGGAAAACCTGGGGCAGGCAGTGATGACAGCCCCGCCTTCCGGAAGAAGCCATGGATTTCAAAAAGCCATAGCAACAGGATACATTTCTCATTGCAGATGCGGTCACAAGACCGCTCAGACAAAACTCCCTAGGAAACAAGCACGGAAAATAGCACCGAAGTTCGCTGTCACCTTACAACGCCTGAGATCTGCACAGAATGATTTGCTTCTTGGGGCAGTAAATTGTTTCCTGAAAGCAAAGACAGTGTGTCTGTGTGTCTGTGTGTGTGTAAGTAAAGGCCTCGTGAAAAGTCACGGAAGTGGAACTTTAAGAGAGGCAGGAACAAACAGACCTGAAGGGCAGGCATTGGAAACCAATACAAAGCAGGAGGAAGCGGGGCAGGTCTGCAAAGAGAAATCTCACAGTATACTGGGCACTTTCACAAGACACTCTGCTAAGCATTTTCCAACTACTAGGCCACTTACCATTATCTTGAGAAGTAGGTATTTTCACCCCCTGACCCCATTTTCCAGAAGATGAAATGGGCTCGGAGAGTTTAAATCGCTTGCTCAGGGTTGTATAATCCTTAAATTACAGTTTTACCCAGCACTCAAATCCTCATCTGCCTCAAGGCAAAGTTTATGCTACACAGTAGCCACAGTGCAAGTTTGAGGTTAAACAGAGATTGACTGGAGGCAAGCACAAATGAGCTTAATCTATTGCTTTAACAAGCTGTTCCAGCTGGAGTTGTCCTGAAGCTACATCAGCCCAAAGGGTGGCACCAGCGGGGAAGACCCGGCCAGGGCTTCCGCAGGTGAGCCCAGTTTGCTTCCGTCTGCCTAAGACTCCAGTCGAAAACCCTCTGGGACAGCATCCCCTTTTTTTTGAGTGGTTTAGTTTCAGATTACTTTCACTTTGTTATGTGAGGATAAAATCTTCTAATTTTAAGGTATCAGAAAAAGAAAAAACATTTCCATTTGTTCAGCTACAAGATATCCTTAACCGTGGATCCTTGCCTGAATTAAATAGTTGTAATGTCTGTGGCTTTTATGAGAGAAATAAATCAAATACCATCAAAAAACAACCCCCCCAAAATATTTTTCTTCATCTATCCCCTCCCTAATGCAGAAAGGAATGAAAGTCAAGGCTCTTTAGTATGACTTTCAATTCTTTGGACCAAAGGTACGCATCAACATAGCTTATTGCAAACATTTTGGAAACTAATGCTAAACATTTCTTAACATCAGCAAGAAAAGACTTCTGTAAGTGTGTATGCCATCCTTCCCATTGGCACCAAATCAAAGGCAAGATGTCCTTTCAGAAATAATTTCTGTTCATGGGCTTAACAGGTGACAATACTTTCCTGCCTTACTGCCAGTGAAAGAACCTCACAATTTAAACATTTGGAGAAAAAGCCCAGAACGGTGGTGTTTTCTCTTTACTAATGGAAAGAAAAAATACGTCTTCAGTAAACATATGGATTGTACTTAGGTACATGGTGATGTGTCAAACAAGACAAAAACTCGCAGAGTCGGCCCTCGTGCCTTCTCCGTTATTCTGTCATTGCCTTTTACGCCGTCCCCGGGCAGACCTCGAAGGGAGGCAGGCCAACGCCCTGAGCACAGCTAACTGGGGAAGTCTAGATGCAGCAAATGCATGACTCCGTAGTTGGGAGGTGAGGCTGAAATGGATATTGATGGCAGGTTCAGTGTTGCATAGAGTTTAATATAACTCCAATAACCTGATCAAGGCTATCTTTATCAGCCGTGGCCTCTGAGCTTCTGTGGAGGCCTTAGTTGATCACCAGACATGGGCCTGCCTTCCCTGTGGTGAAGTCAACAAAGATTTATGAGACTCTTGGGGAGAATGAAGGGGCCAGGGTCTTTGGCCACTGGATACAGTAAAGCTAACGTGCCCTCCTGGAATTGAATCCACAACCCTGGCCCCATTGGTAATCAAGCATAGCTAATGAGATACTGAAATATAAGACTACAGGCATTTTCATCTGTATTTTAAAGCAATATCAGTGTCGCTGGTAAAATGCATGTCAGAGGCCCTGTTATGTGAGAAGATCCTCAGGACCAATATTTCATTGGAGAATCTGTCAGAGGGGAAAATAAACACCTGCATTGGTTTCAATAATCAGACTTCAGGTTTTGTCAGGCCTTTAAAAATTATGTATGTAAAAGGTACAGCAGTGCTGAAAAGATAACAATGAAAAAATCCTAATTTGGCCCCACGAGACTAGGATTGCTGTTAGGTGTTTTGTCTGTACTTTCCTGCTGCTGTTGATATCGGCTACACAGCAGTACCCTGATATTCAAGTGCTGCCAACTTTCAGGGCTGGCCTTGAACAACCCAGGAGTCCCAAAGCTCTTCCATTACTCCGTGGGCACCTCACTGATGTGTTGCGGGCCAGCCTACACCCAATCCATGAGCACTGATTTGTGGAGGACCAACCCACACCCATTTCTTGGCACAGTCAGAATGGGTGGGACGCCTCTGCACAGCGGAAGGTGATCATGGGCAGTCCCACTATCAGTCTCACTCTTTGCCTGCTTGTTGACTATCCCCCCACATGAAAGGGTTAAGGAGAGGAATTAAGCCATTTAGCAAACCAGCAACCTGAACACTAACAGCAGAAGCAACTGCTAATTGCTAGAGAAGCCATTTACTAAGAAATGTCTTATACAGTCTTTCCAAAGCTAGAAATTCACTACTGAGCAGGAATGTTTATTACTAAGACTAGATAAATAGGGAAGTTAGGAAGCTTTTAGCTGAAAATAGTAGATTTTGGTAAAAGGTTAAACATAAAGACTAGTTTTACATCTCAGAGAAATCTAGATAAGGCCATCAGCCCTAACAAATGTAGTTAATGGTTAAGGATGCCTTTGCCTACCTGACACTCCCCTTAAATCTCAAAAGTACAAAGAGCAACCTCTGCATACATCTTTAACTCAGAGAGATTTAAGACTTTAAAAATATATGTTTAGCCATTAACTAGGACCTAAAAGTTTGTAGTTTAATACTGTTTCCTGGCTAATAGATAGATTAGTAAACCTCCTTATCATAGCATCCATTTGTTTAAGCCTAGGTGAAATTAAAGTACTCTTGTATATCAACCTTTTAGAGCTGTTAATGATTTGTAGTTTTTTCTACTGATTGTAAAAAGAAACCTTTTAAAAATAAAGGAAATTTTTCTGTGGTAGTTCAGTCAGTGGGAGAAAGCAAAGACTCCTGACTGGGCCTCCAGCATTCTGAAAAAGAGTGTCAGACTCATTCATCCCGCCTTGCCGTCCCTCCGGTGTACCCGAAGAAGTGTGGAGGCTGGTCCCCTGCACTGATGGGCTAGTGTGTGCACCTCACTAGAGGTGGCTGATGGCTTTCTCCAGGGGCTTACAACCTGGGAGGCTTGTATTTTTCTGATGAGACTGTAGTAGCTGTTATGTCCTCTAAAGCCTAAGGTCCAAGTCTTCTGGCTCTCTCCAAAGAATAATTGGTTTGGGGAGACATTCAGTTTTGAATCTGACATTTTTCACTTTGCTGTCCTAGAAACAAGATTTTTTTTTTTTTTTTTTGGTGAAAAAGCAGTGAAAAGTATTAGACTTGGACAATCCAGGTCTGAATGACAGCTGTGCCACTTACCAGGGATATAAAGTCAGACAAGTAACGCAGTCCTAGCTCTTCTCTCCTAGACTTGATGGGAGGACTAATAACAAAACTTATACCGGAACCCAATGTCTCAAATAAATCTCTCTCTCTACCTGTGTACCTACCTACCTACTTATCTTATCTTAGTTTCCTTTCTTTCTATTTTTTCTTTCAGCTACTTGTGAGGACAAGGACTTTGGTTCTCACATTCAATGCTGTATCTGCAGACCCAAATAAGTTAAACCCTAAGGTGGTAAAGTAATCGGGCATCATTATTGGCAAATTTTGGGGAAAGCTTATAAAACAGAAGAGGGTTTCACATAGAGGTAAATGTGCTACTTTCCCCAAACTATAGGCTAAAACTTTAGGCAAAGAAACTATGGGCTGAGCACTAGAATAAGTCATAGACTGAGTAATTAAACAGCTCACTTTTGAGTGCACTAAAGGGGTGCACTGATCCCCAGGAATCCGAGTGGGTGCAGTACCGGTGTCACAGCTGTCCTTTCCAAGTTCCTTTTCTGGTGGGGTTATTTGACTGATAAAGCAGGTTCTGTCTCACCTCATGTATCTAGATTTAAGGAAAGTATGTTTTAAAAAAAGGTATTTTTAGTTTCCTCATGAACAACAAGAAGTTTGGACTGCAAAGTGATATATTTACGTAGGCTATTTACCTATTAAATAATAAAAAAGAAAAGTATGAAAGTTAACCCAAGAAGGTATGCCAAAAGTGTGTCATATCATAGTTTAGTTATAATTAGCACTTTGGATGGGATAATATAGATTCAAAAAAATCTTAAAGGACCACATATAGTCAAAACTAAGAAATTATAGTGGGAGGAAGTATTTTTAAAAGCTTGTACTTAAGTACCTGAATATGACCCAAGTGAGGAAGACTTGGCTTTAGTGGTTCATGTGGGAGAGAAAAAAAAAAACAACCCTAGAAATTCTAGTTAAATACAAACGTGCCACTGGTGCCGCTCCATAGCCGACCTAACCTTAGGCTGCCCGCGCAGACCGTAACGCAAGGAGAGGAGCACTGCGATTGAGGGGAAGACCAGCAGCCGGCACGCTTCTAGGGCCATCGAAGAGGATGTAGGTGCTGAAAACTGGGCTGCGGGGGGTGGTGCGGGAAGAGGAATCTTCAGCCAGGAGAAGACTAGGAAGGGGCATCACAGAGGTGAGCGGGACGGCGGCCCTCCGGTGTGTGCAGGGCTGCAGTGTGCAGAGGGAGGGTTCGACTTAGTCCAGGCAGGCTTCAGAAGACAAACAAGGGCCGAAGTGCACACTCTAGAAGGAAGCATTTGGGTAAAATATAAGAAAGAAATTTTTTTTCTTCACATTTCTGAGATCCATAGAAAATGTGGGACTGGAGCTCAGGAAAGAGGTCTCAAGGCAGGAGGGGGTGGAGGAGAGATCGCCCTCCCCCAAGGAAACTGTGAAACGCGTTGGGGTTTCCAGTGTCCTTTGCTGCCATCAGCCCAGAATTGTCACCCTTACATCTTCTGGGGTTCTCTCCACCCAAGGTCTCCATCTCTTCCCAGAGCTCCTTCTCTTGAAAGCCTCTGTGGCCCTGGAGCTTCCCGGCCAGCAGACAGAAGGGGGCGCCCTGTACCCTCAGCTTTAGCGAGGACCTCCGATAGCCTTCAAACCCAGGAAAACGACCTAAGGACGGGCGGATGTCAGCAGCCCAAGGCCATGGAAAGGGTCTCACTGTATCTACTCCCTTTTATCCCTTTTAGTGTCCACAGAGCGGGCACGCTAAACGAAGAATAAGTTTAGATGAGGGGTAGGCAGAGAAAAAAAGATTCTGATGCCACCTGATCCGAATTGAAGGTGGAATGGGGAGCCCGGAAACCTCCTAAGGTACGGAGAAAAGTTACTCTGTCCAGCAACAATGGACAATCGAGGGGTTTGGTGAAATGTGCTGATTGGATATTGAAGGGGAAGGGGCCCTTTTAAGGTGCAGAAAGGGCTGTCTAGGGAGTAGCAAACTTTGTTATGAATGGATAGCACCCTCACTGCACCCTTTCCTCCTTGCCTCTCAGCAAACCACAGGCACATCCCTTCTGCCTTCCAAGGCACTCAGGTCGGAACAAGGCTTTCGAGTTCAACACGCACGCACACGCGCACACACACGAGGGCAAAGTGGGCAAAGCGAGAGGGTTGGTGGCTAGTCTTGGTGCGTCGGAGCTAAGCAATTAGCCTTTGTTTGTGGATAAGGAGCAGGGTAGGGGGCACCCTCTCGTCACCGCGGGCTGCGCGCCTCCGCTGAGTGCGCAACACGGTGAGGTGCGGGGCGGTGCGGTGCGGTGAGGGGAGGTCCATCGGCCCGCGTCCCGGTTCCCCACGCCGCCCCGCACGCACCGCGCGCCTGGCGCTGCGCTCGCCGCCGGGCCCGCGGCCGCCACGCTCTTGGCTGGGGCGAGAGGTGAGAGGGGTAGGCGGGCTGCTTGGTTGGCGTTGGCGCTCTGCAGTGCAGTGGAGTGTAAGCCCAGCTCCCTATATGGTCGGGGATTAGCTCGGCGCTGCTGAGCTGAGCCAGGAGCCCGAGGAGGAGGAGGAGAAGGAGGAGGAGGAGAGAAGAGCGCAGCGGCAGCCAGCGCACGCCGAGCGGCTGCCGGGGAAGGCAGAGGCGCGGGAGGCTGGGGCAGCACCGACGCCTCGGGAGCCATGGCCGAAGGGGGAGAAGGTGGCGAGGACGAGATCCAGTTCCTGCGGACTGTGAGTCTCCGCGGCGGGGCCAGGCGGCGGGCAGGTGGGGAGGAGCGCGGAGCCGGGTGAGAGAGGCTGCGCTGCGCCGCGGTGCCGGTGCCCTGTGCGTTCTCCGAACCCGTGGGCTGCAGAGGCGGACCAGCCACCCACCCGCGGGGTGGCGAGGGGCTGTGTGGGAAGGGGCTCCACCTGACTGTCCCTTTTACCCCTACCGCCGTCCCCATCCCAGACCTCCACCTCCACCTCTATCTCTCTCCTGGCAACTTGCTACTTGATCTGAAACCTTGGATGCCCAAACTTCCAGTCAGGGCTTTCTCCTGTTTGCCCTGACCCAGAGGATCAGAAGTGCAAGATCTCGCGCCAGAGTCGGCCTGCTTCATCACCCCCAACACTGCACCCCAACCCCCTGCTTTGGAGGCTCCCCCGCGCACTTGGGGAACCGCTAGAGGAACCTGCGGGGCAGGGGCGAGCCTGGGGAGGTGAGCTGGAGAAGCGGGCGCAGGCGCTCGGTCCCAGTCGCGCGGAAAAAAATACACCCAGCGCGGCCCCTCGCACGTTAAGCCCCGAGTCCCCAATTGCTGCGGAACGTTACTTGACTGCCTGAGTTTGAGAGCCGTGGCTTCAGCTGCTGGCTCCTTCCAGCCCTGCAGGACAGGGAAACCCCAGTCTGTGGCTCCGCGTCACTCGGGTCCCCTCCTTGGCACCCGAGGGCGCTGCTCTGCCCCAAATTTTAGGGGAAGTGGCAGTGGTGGGGGGAGGGTGGTGTCTGTTGTAGCCACATCAACCTTGCCCTGTGAGTTAATGAAAAGCTTTTGGTGGTGGGCGATAACCAGGAGGAGTGGAGGGCACTGGGGTGCACCTCAGCTCTGATTTCAGCCAGGTGACCTTGAGCAAATCGCATAATCTGCCCTTCTCAGTCTCAATTTCCTCATGTGTAAAATGGAGAAAATAAAGCCAGCGTTTCAGGATGATAAGGATTAAATGAGATAGTGAATGTCATAATGTTTTGTAAACTGTAAATTGCTCTGTAAGTGTTAGATCCTTTTATATGCACTGTCTAGCTCCCAGAAATTAGAATGAAATTCTTTCTCTTTCTCTCCCTCTCTTCTTTTTATGTACCCTTCTGACCTGGCCTCTGAAGAGTGTAACTTAGCTCTTGTCCATCTTTTGGACCATTCCCTCTTTTTCTTGAAGTACTTCCGTACAATTCCTTTCAGTTTCTCTTCCAAACAGGAGTCCGCTGTCAGGGCTGGGACGTGGGTCTCCTTTGGGAGATAGAGTAGGACCCACCACCCTTTTGATATGACAGAATCAGCCATCTGATCCGCAGACCCAGGCCCCGTCCTCCCCTCTCGCGTGCACACAAGACCGTTCCCAGCCCTTTCGTGGCAAAGCTGCCCGCTCCCCCCAGAGCCCTGTGGAATTCCAAGGCTTTCCTTTAACCGGATTATTGGGTGGGTGGCAGCTCAGGTACTCTCTACCCTACTCCCTCCTCAGTCATTTATTTCTTGTGCTTATTATTAGTGATCTTCTAGGCATTATTGATTGGGGAAAAAAAGTCCCTTCTGATAAATAGATGGCCCAGAGGGTCAAGGCAAAGTTCTGGTTTTCTTGAGATCCCAATCCTAATCCTACGTGTTTCTCTCAGCTTCTGTGCCCGCCTCCCGACATTTCTTCTCTACGAGGCTGTGTAAACTCTTTAAGAAACCTGTCAGCAAGGCTTCCTGTAGAGCAGTGGTTCTTAAATTTTTTGTGTCCTGGGCATCCTGCTCCAAAGATCAGAGTGGGTGGGCGCCTCTTAAAGCCCGTCCATGGCCCCCCGTGGGGCTCAGGGACCAGTGTTAGAGCCCCTGCGCAGTTGGACTGCCCATCAGCTATGGTGGCTTCCAGGGAAAGCCAGAGGTAACCTTGGGGTGAGTGACTCCAAGTGTGACGTTTCCGATTCTTTTTCTTCTAGTAATCACCTTAAGGATTTTTTCTTAAAGATTTTATTTATTTATTTTTAGAGAGAGGAGAAGGGAGGGAGAAAGAACAATGTATGGTTGCCTCTCACGTGGCCCTCAGTGGGGACCTGGCCCGCAACCCAGGCATGTGCCCCGACTGGGAATTGATCCGGGACCCTCTGGTTCCCAGCCCGCACTCAATCCACTGAGCTACACCAGCCGGGCTCACCTTAAGGATTTTTAAGATGTGATCCTCTGTAACCCTGGAAAGCAGCTTAACTTCTTCGTCTTTGGCTTATTGGAGAGAAATAGGCGAGAACAAAATAGGCGAGAGAAAATTGCGAGAACAGAGGTGATGAAACTGAGGACGGGAAATCAAGTGGCTTGGCCATGGTTGCCCAACAAGTTACTGATAATCGTCATTAACTACATAGTGTTAAACCAAGTTCCCACTGCAGCCTGGCGTTCAGCATTATTCCACAGGTTATAGTCATAAAACGACTGAAATGAGAACTGTTCTGAATTCTGACACTCTCCTCGGGTATCCATGAACAGAACCAAATTATTCCTTTGAATCCAATCACCAGAAGTTTTGATCTGCACACAAGTTTGTCTTTATCTTGCTGCTTTTAGCGGATTCGGGAATGACAGGGCTGTGCTAGTGGAGGAATTTTCTCACCTTTGAGTATGCCTGGGCTTGAAAAGATATTTCAGTTTGAACTCCCCCATTTATCTATACCTTGGGGTTTCTTTCTTTCCCAGAACAGTATCTTGTAAAGCGTTTTTGGTCGTATGTTAGTCACATAATGCCTCCTCACCTTCCGGACCAGAGGTGGTTGACATGATGGTGGAATGGAATCCTATCTCTGCAACCGTGAACTTTAAAGGGTTGCCGTTCCGGAGAGCCCAATTTAAAATGAAAAAACAACAACAAACCATGGAATAGCACTCGTGTCAAGGGTCCTCATCAAATTGGTGGTTATGGTGTGCTATTTATTACGATAGTGACAAAAATGAAAGTGGCTAGAACTATCGATGGCATGAAATGGGCCAGAGTTACTGCAGGAATAACTATAAAGTGTGTGTGGTGAGGCTTTAGACACTTGCTAAATGATGGTGTTCCTCTTGGTTGCATCTTTTGACACATTCGAAGACCGCCTTCTTCTAGGGAGCTGGCTCTCCACAAGGGGTTTGGGAAGTGGGAGCAGATCATCATCTTAACTAAATGCTCCTGTACCCCAAACCGTAAATGGATTCCTCCCTGCAGGGTGAAACTACACATCTTCCTCTGGTCTTTTGAAATCGCTGGCAGTCATTTAAGTCAATGAGAGAGAATCAGCCAGACAGATAGACCTGAGACTTCTCTTTAAGGCTAGAATTTTCCCTCCCACTGCTGCTGGCAGTGGCATCCACCTCCCTTCCAATTGCTCTTGCTGACGTAGCCAGTGTCACTGACGTGGCTCTGAAGCTGCTCAGAAGCAGATAAACCTGCCAGCCGCTGATCTGAAAGCAAGAAGTTACAGAGAGAAGAGTGACAATTACTCTATCTCCAGACAGTTGGTGGAGCTGGCGCTGCATCACGCTTTGAGAGTGCCAGGCAGAAGATGTTTTCTCCCCCAGCTTTTTCCCTGAGACTGTAGTACCCATTTAAAAAGAAAGAAAAGTCTCCAAGCCTCAGCTTCTCGTTTTTACATGCCATGCCTTCTCCTTGCAAACCCCTCTCCACCACAAAGTTAATTGAAACAGAGCTCAAAGGGAGGTAAACGTTCGTTTCTATTAATTTCCTATTGAAGATTGGTCATAGATGCCTAATTTAGTCCTCCTGGTAGAAAGTTGTCTGCCTCCATCTAAATTTGCAGCTCTCAAGGGACAAGAGAAGGCCCTTGGGCTGAGAATCAAGACCAGCCCCATGGTCTTGGGTCCCTCCCATGTCTGCCCAGGACACATCCGTGCATTTGAGCTGCAGCACTGATGTGAGCTCACGTCCTTCCAGAGCATGTTGTCCCAGGTTGGGGTGACAGTGAACTTTCACTTGGTGGTATACAGATTACTGCTTGCTTCTTCACTCAGCAGAGTCCATTTACGTAACAGCCGCGTGATGACAGTGTCATGCTTTTGGTAGCTGCTCCTCAAGGAGGCAGGGGGAGGAGGTGGACCCGAGTGACTTCTTCCTTCAGGCACGGTGGCTCAGGGTGACACTGAGCAGTAAGGGAGGGCGTGCTGGAAGGCAGGCCCCATACGCCCAGGGGTATGGTTTTGGAGAGCCGTCCTGGGCTGTCCTGGTGAATTAGGTTTGATGGTTAAAATGAGAGCACTCACTGTTTCCATATTCTGAGCCTCCCAACATCACTTCCCGCCCTTCTCAGACTCTTTTCCTTTGCCTTCAGAGAGCTCATCTTATTAAAGAGCTGTGGCTGGGCACCCAGTATCTCCTCCTTTCTAGGGACATTCCCTGGTGGATGGGAGAAGGAAGGTAGATCCTCACAAAGAAATTAGCTGACTTGTGTCAGGAGGGCTGCATCAGCACTGGGTTCGTGTGGGGGACGGGGCAGGGGGAGCTGCTCATACCTGTAAGGCACTGATTGCCCATGGCCATTGGTGTCCTAGGGGATTTTAAGCTGCTGAACTCCTGGTGAAGGGGAAGGTGGTGATGGTGACTGTGAACTTGGAAATATTTGGAATGTGGAGTGTGTTGCAGCCCAGTGTGAGTGGAGTGAGACCGTGAACAGGTTTGTAGTTGAAGTAGTTATGTCTGATGTCTGTGAATTTTTTTTAATGCTAATATGATTGTGAAGCAGAATGAGGACACTTCAGGGAAATACGTTTTTTAAAAACAATTCTTTATTCATTTTCCAATATTGATTTAGAGGGGAACATATTTCTCAGATTTCTTAGGGTTGATCTGAAGATTAAAAATGTTGAAGAAGAAAGGGTGAGAGGATTTTATCTGGAAAGCAGAATACTCTGAAGATTATTTTTGAATGACTTGTATTTAAATGAGCCTTGTTATGTCTGTGTTTATTTGTCTCTTTATTTGCTTGCTTTGTGGTCATTCTTTTTTACTTGTTCCTGGGAAGGGCATTTTATTTCATAATTTAATTTTTCCTTTACCTTACTACTTAAAGAGATTTTAGTTTAGAAGCTACTGGTTTCCTCACTTCTAACTGACTTGGGATCCCCCTGAGTGATTTGTACCAGTCGCTTGTGTAGGCCCCGCAGGTCTCATGTCTCCAGAAACCAATGCTTTTCAGCTCGTTTCCCATAGTTCCACATCCATACAAATCCTCCTAAATTAGCTCTATCTTTAAGGTACCCATAATACAAGATTTATCTAGTAGGAGTGGAATGATGTAATTAAAAATTGAACTTAGAGGCAAGAATTCTTATTTCTAGCCTTCATTCACTGTGACCTTGAAGGAATCACTTTAAAAAATTGAGGTTTCATTTGCCCCACTGTGTGGAGATAGAACCTGCTTTAACAGCCTCACAGAGGTGTGGCGAGAGGCAGCGGTAATTTCAATAATACCCCAAATGAGAGAAGAGGGTGTGTTCTGCGGGGTTTTATCTCTGTGTTTCTGCTGCGCTAGGAGACAGCCCTACTCGTGGCCGGGTCCTGTGGAAATATGGTGTCCTCTGCTATAGGTTCTCGCCTCCATCTCAGGGCTGTTAGGTCGTCTCCAGTGTTGTCCAGCATCAGTATATCTATCTGGGAAGTCGCTTGACTAGAGCAGTTGCCAACTTTTCTCAAGTGATCTGGCTAAAAGACTTGACTGAGAGGGCAAATCAGTTGGTGCAATAAGCTTCAAAAGGCCAGGTAGGTCCTCAGGATTCCAGGCACCAAACAAAGCAGTTAGTTGTTGTTGTTATTATTTTGTCTTCTTAGAAAATAACCGAAGTAGTTACTTCCCATGAGACCACTTTTTCTTTTTAAATCCCATATCTTTTCCTTTCAAAGCCATCCCTCCCAAAGCCTCCCTCCCATTTCTTTTATGAGCCCATTCTTCCTTTCCCCCAGAGAATCGGGACCGGCTTCCCTATAGACCAGCATTGCTTTTCCACCCAGGGATTTTGCGGCTTCAGTCGCGTCTGCTTAGGGAGTCCGGGCCTTTGAAAAGTTCCTGTTGGCTGCAGCTGGACGAAGCAGATGCCTTGGTGGTGGGAGCCCTGCCAATGCTGAGGCTGCAGGGCACCACTTCTCCCCAAGGAGCCACGTCCTGTTTTCAGGGCTTTGGACCGGCACCTTCTCAGCCAGCCTCTTGTTTGTAAGTCAGTGGGGTATTTTAGGGACAAAGACATTTCCAGCCACTGCAGGTTCCCTTGCTCCAGTGAGTTTTGCCATCATAGCACCTCTTCAATTCAGAGCAAGGAAAGAAAAAGTGCTGGCACCTCAGCCCGGATCCTGCCACAGGGATGGGCCTTGTGAGGTGCCAACAATATGATTTTTTGCCTCCTTATGTCATTTCTGATTCCCGATTGTTAGAAAACAAAGTTCAGATCGGCTCCGAGACTGATGATGCAGTGTTCAAAAATAAAAGAGCTGTGCCTCCTCTCCTCACATGCTCTTCCCCCGCCTCCAGCTCAGAGCACATTGCTGACTCTGCAGCAGTGCACCGGCTCTTGTCCTTTTAGGTGAGACACAGCCTTACAGGTAGGAGACACTGAGGCACCAGACCCTGGGGTTGTTTTTCATTTTCATTCACCTTCCACCTCCTTAGGCAGTGAACTCCTCATTGAATTCAGGTCTTGTCTATTTCAGAAGGTCTTATTTTTATTGGCATCAGTGGCCCAAAGAGCCATCCCACAAGCCATCCTTTTGGGGTGACAGTAGCTTGCTGCTGCTTACTTTAAGAGTGTAAAGGAGACAGGAGAGAGCTCTGGGTAGAGTTCCTGCTGTCTGTGCAGATTCTTACCGGCCACCAACAGTTCCTCTGCCAAGTTTAGCTTATTATTTAATGCTATGGAACCAGCCAGGGGGTGAGCAAGGCAGCACAGGGGGCCGATTGAACGAAGGTGAAGGGATTAGTCAAAGAACATATAAGAAGGACCCACGGACATGGACAATGGTGTGGGGATTGATTATGGAAGTGGGGAGTGGGCTGGGGGAGCAAAGGAGGGGAAACTGGGACAAGTGTGGTAGCATACATGATAAAAAAAAATCTGGGCTTGTATCGATGTCGGTGTGACCCATGTCCAGAAGCTGTCTTCTTGTTGGTCTTCCTTTGGGGTAAGGCACTGACCCAAGAAATTTTTTCTTTGAAAATACTGAAATGCAAAATTGTTAGCTTTATGGGTACCATCAATGATCACCATCATTAACAAGTAAGCAGAACCAGTTCCTGAGGGAACAGGAACTGAATTGGTGGAAGATAATAGCACTTGGGGGTCCACAGAGAGGGGTAAACCTAAGTAAGCTCTGCACTAGTTCTTGGAGAACCCTGGGTGGGCAGAGGAAGCATCAGGGCAGAGAAGTCTGGGTTCTGAGGGTGGAGCCACAGAGATTCCATCTTTGTCTATTTATGAACTTTGGTCAGAGGAGCAGAATCCTTGAGTTACAGAGGAGAAAGTGGCCAACTCATTACAGGCACTGGGAAGAGCGTTATTTGCATCCAGGATTGGTGCCTGTAAATACTTTTAGAGAATTCAGAATAAGAAACAACATTTAGAAAAAGGAAGTCTCAGATTTTCTTAAGATGAAGTGACTCTACATCAACATGAGAACTAAGGTGCAGCCTTCTGAAGTAGAAAACTGTTTGAACAACAAAACTCCACTATCAGTTATCATATTTGTTGATGTGTTACTCATCTTATCCCAAGCAAATGATCCAGGATCCCTGACACCAACTTAGCACAGTTCCTAGTTCCTACAGCCAGTGAGAGAGAGAGAGAGAGAGAGAGAGAGAGAGAGAGAGAGAATGCCAAGAAGATCTTCGTGTCTCCCAACACAGCGAATAGGAAAGGATCTTACTGGAAGGTACAGGCTTCTCAGCAGACCAGTGACAAGGCCTGACATTTACTCTCCAATAATTTCATAGTTGAGTTCTCTAATGGGCCAGAGCAGGAGAGCTAGGCAGTGGGAGGCCACAGGAAGAAATGGAAAGTTCTATATCAATGGTACGTAAATGTCCACAATGTAAGAATTATTGATTAGAACTGCTGCACTCTAAGCCATGGACAGATCCACTCTAATAATTTTGGGGCTGTAAGAGAGATCCCATTGACCACCATTCCATGTTGAACCAAAAGCTGAATCCAAGAGGTCAGGTCAGAATAGGGAGGAGTGTGAGCCCCTCATAAACGCTTCATCTCTGTCATTCAGGACACACGGCTGTGGTTCTTCACTTTAGCAGTGCTTCACCGCCAAGTCATCCTCCCTTCTGTCCAGGCTGGCTAGAAAAGTGGAGACCAAGAGTAAGTCATAGCGATGTCTGGAACAAATCTCATTTCTTTGCAAGTGGCGTTTTAGGAAGAAAAGCATAACAGGGAACATACCACTCAAGCGGGTAAAACTCAGCTAAAGCATTTGCTCTATTTGATGGCATTTCTATTGCCAGATACCTGTAGGATTGTCTGTTCATCCCTGGGTTTTAGTTCATCCATTTATAAATTATACAATGATGATTATATCTCCGAGATGCCTTGAAAATAGGAGTGAAGAGTCTCTGAGTCTTTTCCAGGAGAACTATGTTTGTATATGTGGTGGGAGTAGCTTGGAATAAAAGTTGTTTAGTTTCCGGATGGCCTGGACAGGTTGCTATCAACCTGAATGGACTCCAAATTCCTAGGTACCTGTAGATCAGAGAGCTCTCAAACTTAAACACTTTGGGGGCCAGGCAGGTAACTAAATGTGTGCATAGGCCTCCCCCGCCACCCAAAGAGAAGTGGACCTGGTCTACGCATTCAAATAAAATTCTTAAACACTGCCAGCCAAGCAAGACGCATCTGCAGCAGAATTCCGAGCTGCCTGCCAGTTTGCAGCCTTGGATGAAGCCTCAGATTCTGTGTGAGTGAATGCGCTCTCTAGAATGCATGAATATTTTTACGAGTAGGATCAGGCTCACAATACACATCAAGGTCCTTGGATGAAAATGTCAACCTAAATGACAAGATAGCATTAATCACAGTGTATAAGAGAGAGAGAGGCAGGCAGACAGATGAATAGGTTTAATAAATGATAGACTTGATCATCAAAATGAATTCAGATTGTGCTAGCTTTTAAACACCCTTTAAAATGATCGTATCGATATAGACACCATGAAATTTAAAGTAAGCAAAATATCTATTCAACATTTACTGACCAACTTCCCTATGCCTGGGCCTGACCAAGTCACTGAGAGTATTGTATGGGTGAATAAGGCAACTTAACATTGAAATCCTCCACTGGCCGAGGGTCAGGAGGGACCTCAGTCTTGTTTTGAAGTAGCCAAGACATCAGTCACTTCAGATGAATTTATAACAATTAATTTAAATTTTCCATACTCCTATGGCACAAAAATTGTCTTATTAAAATGTGTGACCTTGGGGACACTTCTGAACTTCTCTGCCTGTGTCCTCAGGTGTTAAATGAGAGTAATGATATTGCCCGTCTCAAAGGGTGGCTGCGAGGATCCAATGAGTTAATCCACATAAAAGTGCTTGGAAGAGTGCCCGACATATAGTAAGTCCTCAGTAAATATGTATCAGCTATTAATAGTCTCTCAACAAACAGGGCAAACATTGACATTAGTCACACTGGCTACTCCAAATGTCATTGCACATTCATTTTATAGTTGCAAAGTACAAAGGGACAATACCCTGTCCTTATCCCATGGTCCTGATTCCTGACATTCTGCTTAATTGTAACGAGACCAGGCTTGTGAACGGCAAGGAGTCTGGAATGGACAGGGCCTCACCAGCACAGACTGATAGGTCGGTTCTCAGAGGGCCTGCTTTGCAAAGCTTCTTGATGCAAATGCTAATTGACTTTCCCTCCAGCAATTTTTGATTACCCACATCGATGGATGGGCAACATGCTTCAGAGAATCCTGTACACAAGCAGCTCATTGCCCTTGGTTTGGGAGACTTTTTTTTTTTCCCATCCATATTTTAAATATGGAAATTTGCCTTACTGGGAATTATCTGTATTTTCAGCTCCCACTATAAAGACCTGGCCGTGCACCTTCTCTGATCCATTCTCATGTCTATGGATATGAAACATGAGCCTAAGGTCAAGCTTTAGTGCCCGGTCCTCGGAAGGTCCTGCAGTGGACAATGGCCCAAGCCTCCTATTCTCACCCCCTTCCTGTCTATCAAACATTATTCTCATTTTTTTCCTTCCTGATTTCCATGGCATTAAGCTGGATAGTGTCGGTTATTTACTCACTATTGGAATTTTCCCTTCCCTGAATGAGAATAAATGTTCACCTGATCAGAATACTCTGCTCTTTGAAGAGGGGCAGGTATATAGGGCGTCTAGTGCATGGGCAGGCTAATGGCACCTTGTTTTTATTAAGTCACGCCGCTCTAATTGGCTCTTCATTTTCACTCATAAAGCTGGTCTCAATCACCGAATGCTTAATTGGACTAAGTAGATGGGAAATTTCATTTAAAAAATTAAAGCAAGATTTCCCTAAATGAGAGAGAATGGGTGGACTTTTGATTTCTTTGAGAGAGAGAGAGAGAGATTTCTTTTGGTGCCAAATCTGGGTTTTTCATTAATTAGCAATAAATTTCACCATTTTAGTTGTGGATAGAGAACTAAACTATATGTTTGAGCTAGTTCATGTATTTTAGCTGCAGTTTCCTAATCTACACAATAGTGAAAATCAAAACTAATTCACAGGGAGGGTCAGGAGGAAATGATCAGACCTCAGTATTCTCCAGAGCAAGGCCCTATCTTATTACTATTGACTGCCTCCTTCCCCTGACATCTGATAATGCCTGGCACTGAGGATGCTCCGGAAGCATCCCCTATAAAGAATGAAATGCTGTAGAGATGTCACACAGGCACATCAGAAGCTGAGCAACAGTGAAGTCTCATTACATATGCATACAGCTCACCATTCTAATCAAATAAAATTCAGATCAAAGTTATTGTGACATATTTTTGTACACAAATATTTTATTGGCTCTAATCAGATATAATTGTATATAATTCACATAAATGACTATAATTAATATAAATTTTGCCAAACCGGGCCAATTTCTTCCATTGAATGTCCTAGTTCTTTCCTATTGTCAACCTTGAAGTTGATGATTTCTCTAGTACCACATATTATTTTCAGATCACCATTATTGTTAACATCAGTGTCAATGCTATTATCACAGGCAGTCTCTATTAAGAGAGTAGTTAAGAACTTCAGGTAAAACAGACCGGGGTGTGAATTCTGGATTCATCATTTGCAAGCTGTTTACAAGCTGTGAGACCCGATAGTTTCCTCATCTCTAAAACAGAAGTATTAATAACTTTTCATGTGACCATTGAGATAATTAAATGTGATAATGTTTGTAGAGCTGTAATGAACACAGTTCCTGACTCTTAGCATGCATATTTTCTCGTCCGTGCTACAATATATGATATGATATAATACACATCTTGATGGTAGAATTTACTCCCCAGTAGCTGGGATGCCCTTTGCCAGGCCCCTAGAAGCCACACTCAGCTCAAGCCGTCTCAGATCCTGAAGCAGCTGCTCTTCAGTGAAATGGGAACTGTCTTGTGGGGAGGAAAGTAGAAGATGTACTTGAAGTGTTTATTTACTATAATTTCTAACTCAACTAATTGGAAAAAATCTAAATAGCTCTCCCACCTGCTCCCTAGAAGCCTTAGCCAAATAGAAACTTGTGGGTGTGCATGTGTTCGTGCTTGAATTTTTGAACTCACAAAGGTTGCAATCCCAAAGCATGCTTTTAATGAAAACAGGAACCTGTGCCTGACTCCCAGCTGTTTGGTGGGAGATGACAAGTGTGCTGACAGATCCTGGGGCTTCGCTCCGGTCTCCGGCTGTGCTAAGTACATGTCACTTCTGTTCATGTCCTGCTAAGGCTCCCAGAGCACACAATAGAAGGCAACCATCTCATGAAGCTAGAAGACGCTCCCAGAACTAGTCTAAACTCCCAAAATCAAATAAAAATTAAAAGGTAGGTTTATTGGGTTTTTAGAGTAAAAGAGATTTAGGGCTAACCTCTCCCTGGCTCTGTGTTAGATATAATATGTCCTTGGGGAAGATGTGAGCCCTGTGCCCCAGACTTTATCGTCTGACAAGGTGCGTGGAATTTCTGACATTCAAGGTACTCCTTTGGGTTCTGGCATTATCTCCAGGGCAAATGTGTTGTCTGGGGTTCAGGGAGTGGATTTAGATGTTGCTATATCTCCTCTTAGATTGTTAGATTATCTAGGAATAAAACCTTGATCTGGCAATGTGGCATTGGGGTTGAAAGATAAGGAATGGGCGCCAGGGCACTGGAAGGTTCAGTTCTATAGCAGTTTACCCTGGATCTCCTACAGAAATAGGAGCAAGAGAGGCTACGTTAAAAAGAAAAGAGCACCTAAGGGATAAGGAGCAAAACGGCCAAGCATCACTGATTTCGTAATCTTTATCTTCATCTCATTTTGTAGAGGCCAGTATCCTAGATGAATCTCAATTAATAGAGTTTTCTATTAATAGAAGAGTGATTCTAATATTAAAGGTCTTTTTCTGCACTGCCTTTCTTCACCTTTGTCACTTATCAACATCTAACATACTACATATTTTATTTACTTATTCTGTTTGTGTGTCTTCTACCACTCAAGGGGCAAAATTTTGTCCTTTTTTTCTTTGCTGCATTCTCAGTACTAATAATAGCACTTAGCACGTAGTATAGGTCTCTATAAACATTTGAATGAATGAATAAATCCTCACATGTTGGCCTGCCAGCCCACATCCCTCCTCACTGAGTTATCTCTGCCCAAGATCCCTTCTCTGTGCCCTTATGGTTGGTGAGACTTATGTAAGTGAAATATGAGTTACCATGAAGATAAAAATCACATGTTATGGCATCATCCAGACTTGGGATATGGGGACTAATGTCTCAGTTTCTAACCTCAATGGCCTATATGAAGTTAGCTTGTGAAAATTGTAATGAGGATAGCTCCGCTATCACATATACGTGAGCCTGACTCTCAGGACTAACCACAACTGTGGGACATTTTAGGTCCCTATGGAAATGTAAAATGGATATGGGATAATGCCATATATATATATATATATATATATATATATATATATATATATATATATGAAGCACATGAGTATGTCTTCTGCATACATTGACATCAGTAAGATGACTTGATATTTTTGTAGTTTTTGTGTTTCTAGGTGTTTGCAAACTGATGCTTATTTGAGAAATGGTTATTTTAATGTCAGTGTTCTTCAGAAAAGATGCCTGTGTGCTTTTCAAATCTCTAATCTGTCCCATACACAAACCAGAAACCACTCTATATGGCCCCTTTATTTCCATGGGATTCCTGAGTGCTAAAAACAGCAGACACAGCATCACCCACTGGCACGTGAACCTGCAGGTTTCGAGGAAAACTTCGCCATCATTCATAGCTACAGATGAAGGGAAGCCATCGTATTAATAGTTTGTTATTGAGTAATTCAGGATTGATTTTTGTTTGGCTTTGAAATGTGCTTTCTACCATCATGTTGCTAGTTTGTTTCTACTTTTACCTTATCTCTGTTTCTTCCTAGTCCTAGCCCTTGTTTAGAACCTACAGCTTCTTCTGAAACTCCTTCTGGAATTCCCTCCATAGTGTCCTGAATAAGACTATGATGAGATTTTGCTCTCCTTTCCAATATGAGTCAATGGAGGTTTTTTTTTTTTTTTTCAATGTCTAAATAAGAGCTAATACCTTTTTAAAGGATCACAAGACATTTATGATTATTCCATTTCTGATTCATTATTACATTATGGAGCTAGGTAAAGACCTTCCCAATCCTCTGTTAATTTTTGTGTAGGGAAGCTGAGATGCTATGTGTTATTTATTCATTCATCCATCTACCCATCCATCCATCTAGCAAGCATTTGTTGAATATTTGTGAAAGGAATGTACTAGGGACTGAAAATTTAAAGGTGAGCAAAGTACATAATCTTGTTTTCATGGGTCTCAAGCTATAGTAGGAGACTTAGGCATCAAAAGTGCTGACAGTAAAGTAGGACGAGGAATGTGGTAAATAAAGGTAAAGGTAATGCACTCTAGAAGAAATAGTTAATTTTAACTAGGGAGTCAGGGGAAATGTGAAGAGAGAGAATGTCTGAACTGGGTGAATTCTATAAGGTGGTGGTCAGTGAAAATGAGCTTAAAAGTATGTTTCAGGCAGATGGGTCATTAAAAAATAACACCTACAGGTGTGAAATTATATGACATGTTCAGGGAACTCTAAAGACTAGAGTGTAGGGGGTATATGGAAAACTTTTGGGGGATGAGATTGGAAAACTATTTTGGAGAGTAAACCAAGATGATTCTTTAGGTAATGGAGAACTCAGTAACACATATACAATTAATTCTAAAGATTTCAAAAAGATATGCTTATGTTAATTCAGTATGCCTGGTTTTGATAAAGTAGAATATATATAGATTATGTAAGGGTGATTTTTAAAAATTGGTTTCTTCAATTCACAGTTGGATGTCTGAAGCCTTTAGAATCTAGTTGGCCCTTTAAGGACAAATATAGATCACTTGAACAAGTTCATCTGTGAAGAATGGACTTGAGAGGTCTAAGACTATTAGCAAGAGAAAACCTCCACTGTTAGGGAACTGGCCTTGCCCTTGCAATGGAAATGGAAGAAGAGTCTTATGTTGCACCTAAACTACTTCTTCGTGGAGTGAGAAGTACTCCATAGCTCCAGAAGATGATTCACCTTGGCTCAGGCCAAGGGATTTAAGATGACAGAAAAAGAAGTAGGTACTTCAAGCATGACTAGAAAATAGAAACTGATTAGTGCTGAAGGGCTGTAGCCCCATCAGAGCTTTACTGAGGACTCTGGCTGTGAAAAGTTAAGAACCAGCAGTGTCTCTCATACCTCAGACTATTAAACTTTGGCTCCCGTACTCCCGCCAGAGGCCACCCCTGGTCCAGGGAGCACATGAGCCCTCTGTGCCACTAGGAGGGGTAGGTAGCAACCCTTTCTTGAATAGACTTTATATACTCTGGCTTTTGCCCTTTAATGACCTATGATTTGGTCACATCTAATAGGAAAAATAGGAGATCAAAATTCAAAATGCATTCAGATTGTTTGCTTAAAGTTTTGCTAAAAGTTTAGTGAGAAGTGTGACTGGAAGGTTAATTATTTCTTGTCTGGACTAAATAATCTGGTACTTAGTTATACTGTGCAAACTTTGTTTCATGGTAGATAAATCTCCTTTTTTTCACAAGACTTAATTGCTTCCTGGGTACAGGGTCTTTGCTTAGTCAGTTTGATTTCTTTTTTTAAAATATATTTTATTGATTATGCTATTACAGTTGTCCCATTTTTCCCCCTTTCTCCCCCCCCCACTACTGCCCCCCCATTCCCCGCCCTTTAGTTTTTGTCCATAGGTCATACACATAAGTTCTTTGGCTTCTACATTTCCTATACTATTCTTAACCTCCCCCTGTCTGTTTTCTGCCTACCATTTATGCTACTTATTCTCTGCACCTTTTCCCCCTCTCTCCCCCTACCACTCCCCTGTTGATATCCCTCCATGCCTTATATAAATCCCTTTAACATTTCATACAATAACGGCTGGGTGATGATGAACTCCTTGAACTTGACCTTATCTGAGAAGCACTTTATCTGCCCTTCCATTCTAAATGAGAGTTTAGCTGGATAGAGCATTCTTGGATGTAGGTCCTTGCCTTTCATGACTTGGAATACTTCTCTCCAGCCCCTTCTTGCCTGCAAGGTCTCTTTGGAGAAATCAGCTGACAGTCTTATGGGAATTCCTTTGTAGGTAACTGTCTCCTTTCCTCTTGCTGCTTCTAAGATTCTCTCTTTATTTTTAATCTTGAGTAATGTAATTAAGATGTGTCTTGGTGTGTTCCTCTTTGGGTCCAACTTCTTTGGGACTCTGTGAGCTTCCTGGACTTCCTGGAAATCTATTTTCTTCACCAGCTTGGGGAAGTTCTCCTTCATTATTTGTTCCAATAAGTTTTCAATCCCTTGGTCTTCCTCTTCTCCTTCTGGCACCCCTATGACTCGGATGTTGGGACATTTAAAGATGTCCTGGAGGTTCCTAAGCCTCTCTTCATTTTTTGAATTCTTATTTCTTCATTCTTTTCTGGTTGGATGTTTTTTTCTTTCTGCTGGTCCACTCTGTTGATTTGAGTCCCAGTTTCCTTCTTATCCCTACTGGTTCCCTACAGATTTGCCCTCATTTCCTTTATAGCATCCTTCATTTGTTCAAGTAATTGCAACAATTTTTCTTCGAATCCTGTGAGCATCCTGATTACCAGTGCTTTGAACTGTGCATCTGATAGGTTGGCTATCTCTCCATTGCTTAGTTGTATTTTTTCTGGAGCTTTGATGTGTTCTTTCATTTGGGCCATTTTTTTTCTCAGTGCACCTGTTACTTTAAGGGGCAGAGCCTTAGGTGTTCACCAGGGCAGGTCAACTCAGGTGGCTATTTTGTGACGCTGCCTGTGGGGGCGGGTCAACCACGTCATTGTGTTGTGACGCTGCCTGTGGGGGCGGGGCCTGAGAGAACAGTGGTGCTTGCTCTGCTCTTTGCACTTCCCCAGCCACCCACAAGCACGTTGGGCCCTTCTTTGCTGGCTCCGGGGTGAGTGGACGGGCCTGCACAGTTCCAAGTCCCTGTGGGTCTCTCCAACGAACTCTCCTGTGAGGTCAGGAGTTCCTCCCACTGCCGCCTCAACCCCCAGAGGTGTATTCAATTGGTGGTTTGAGGCTTTATTTCCCTGCGTTGGTGGGCTGTGAGGTCTGTTCCACTCCCCAGCTTTTCCTCCTGGCTTATCTTCGTGAGAATGAGGGACTGCCCAGTCCACCAGTCTCAGCCCCGGTTTCACTGAGTGCGCCTGCCACGTTTTGGGCTGGCACGCCCGCCATGGGCCTCTCCAGGCAGCTGGAGCGTTGCCGGTACCGCTCCACAAACCGCGTCTCACCGAGCGCTCTCCACCTGGCTCAGCCCTGCTTACCGGTCTGGATGAACATGTCTTCTTTAACTCTTTGATTGTCTGACTTCCACTCAGTTCAGTTTTCTGTCAGATTGGGCTGTTTTTGTTTTCTAAATTGTTGTTTTTCCTCTTTTGGTTGTGCGAGGAGGCACAGTGTGTCTACTTACACCTCCATCTTGGCCGGAAGTCCTCAGTCAGTTTGATTTCTTATAGTTCCTATCAGTGTATAAACAATGGCTAAGTGATTTCTTGAATGATTATTTTTTTTTAAGATTTTATTTTTATTTATTTTTAGAGAGAGGGGAAGGGAGGGAGAAAGAGAGGGAGAGGGAGAGAAACAGCAATGTATGGTTGCCTCTCACATGGCCCTCATGGGGACCTGGCCCGCAACCCAGGCATGTGCCCTGACTGGGAATCTAACTGGGACCGCCTGGTTCCCAGCCCGCGCTCAATCCACTGAGCTACACCAGCCAGGGCTGAATGATTATTTTTTAATTATATGTTATTGTTTATTTTATTACAGTTGTCCAAGTTTTCCCCACTTTGCCCCCCTCTGTCCAGCCCTCCCACTCCCTCATGGAATCCCCCCACTCTTGTCCATGTCCATGGGTTATACGCATATATGTTCTTTGGCTACTCCATTCCCTGTGCTGTACTTTACATCCCCATGACTACCCTGTAACTATCGATTTGTACTTCTTAATCCCTCTACCTTTTTCAACCATCCCCCTCCCTCCTCCTCTCTGGCAACCATCAAAACATTCTTTGTATCTGTGATTCTGTTTCTCTTCTGCTTGTTTGTTTATTCTGTTTTTTAGATGCAGTTGTTGATAGATATATATTTATTGCCATTTTATTGTTCATATTTTTCCATATTATTCATTTGATTGTTTCATATTTTCTTCTTCTTCTTCTTCATTATAGTTGGGGGATCATTATCTCTATGCAGTGGTGAGTGCATACATTTCCTATGTTTCAGTTAGGATTGGTCTGTGGCCTTCCTTTCCAGAAGATACAATTAGTGCAATTATTAGTGGCTCACTTACACTTTGGGCTGTGGATCTAATATTGCCACTCAAATGACTGAATCATTTTGCAGCATTTTAATAAACCCAGATACATAGTCTTTCATATGCGTCTAAGCCTGTACTTTTCCCCCTTCCCCTCTTCATGTGCGTGTATTTATTCTCTCTTCGTTTCTTGCTCACCTGTTGTTACATTGTTATTTTCTCTCTTTTCCCCCTGTTATCAGCTGCTTTTCTCTTTCCTCATGTCTAGCTCTTTTCTTCCCAGTCTTTCTCTGAAAATAAACAGAAGTACAAGTTTAGTCCTGGAATAATAATGTCGGCCATCAGGACGTCAGTTAGAGGAGATAGAAGGTCAGAGCAACAGCAGTTCTTCCCTGCTTACTGACCTTCCATTGTCCACCAAGTCTGGTCTGCAAGCCTAAGGATGGTCTCCTGCACCACCCCCTTCCCGATTCCATTTCCTTCCCCTTGACTTAGAGAAGGTTTTTAGACAATGGGTCAAGCTCATTAGCTGGGGAATTTTTGTCTCTACTTTATGTATAGGTGAGAGCTGGTATATAGTTCTAGGCTGGGTTTCCATAGTGGGTCAGCATCAAATATTTAACTCTGTCTCCTGAGAAACTAAAAATTTTATGTCTCCAGGGAAGTCACTTACTGAGGGACATGAGTGATGCTAATAAAAGCTCCAAAAGATTTGTATAAAAACTAGAAAGTCAGGCTTCAGGTTTCCCAGGAGAAATTACTTGTAGGGTTTTAAAGTTCATTAAACTCTTTGCCAAGGGAAGAATTGATAGTGACAAAGGAAAACTGGTGTTTCTGAAAGGGTGTCTGCATCATGCTCACTCGTTTTAGCGCGTGAGAGCTATTCTACTCCGGTGCCTCTTGGGAAGAAGAAGCAGAGCACATGTTATATACCAGAAGCTGAAGCCACACTACTAAGTGCTTAATCTCTAGTTCTCAAAATTCTCATTTTGTTTAAAACACCAGAACATTTTGCTATTGCATTATATTTTTCTTACAATGTGACAAATGGTAGTCTGTTTTTTATTCAGTGCCTGGCCACAAGACTGGTTTCTTCCCAGTAAAAGCAGCCCACAAGGTGGTACCCACTGGCAGGAAACTCCAGAGTTTGTTGCAGAGAGAGATGTTTGAGGTTAAATAATGCCAAGAAGGAGCTATTTAGCAGAATCGAGGAGAGGGAGCCAAGAGTTGGGAGTTAGGAAGGCAGCAGTTGCTACGTCAAGATGGCAGTGCCAATGGTCGAAAGGAAGTGATGCTGGGTCCGAGTAAAAGACCCTGGGGGTCCTTCAGGGCCACCTTCTTACACTAGCTTGCGGCATTCTGGGCCTAAGTCAACATGGCCAGTTTTTATTTGTGTTGCATTCTATGGAGGCACCATCCTTACCAATTAATCTCCTGAGTAACATCTCAAGGTTATTCTTGTTGATTTCATTTCAGGGTAACTTTTTTTGTCCCCAGATTATTGGGGTACTACCCTTTATGGGCTGTTGTCTTCCATTCACCAACCAAACCTACCTGCACTCCTTCCTCATGCCTTCTATTCATTCCCATCAATAAACTGATAATAAAGTGAAAGGAGGTTTTTGTTTTGTTTCTCTGCCTTTGTATCTCCCTTTATGAAACAGTCTCAGAAGAATAGTTGCCAGAATGCCATTTTTTGCTACCCAGCCTCCCTCCCACCGACCGAGTGCCCCTTCCTCCACGCGGACCACAGGGCACGGCTCATGGTCGGGCTCCTCTGTGCTCTGACTCTCCCTGCGCTTCCTCCCAGAGTCTACCTGTCCAGTATCCCTGCACATCGTGGTTCCGTTTGCTATCTTGTTACTGTTTCTGTGAATTAATTTGAGTGAGGATGTTAAACATGGACAATGCGGCACCTAGATAGTTTTATTTTAGAATCAGTCTTCACTGCTTTGATTCACATAAACTGACCACTAACTGGAATTCTAGACCAGCTAACAGCAGGAGGACATAGACTGGAGCTGCAGCGAGAATAGCTGCTCACAGCCGCCTCGGTCCCAGGGGACTGATCCCCTTCATCAGTCTATGGTTATAGTTGCACAGAACTAAACTCTGAATAAAAGCCAGTGAAATGTGAGTTTTCACAGGATTCTCTCTTAAAAATACATACCCACCTATTTAGCATTTCGGTGATAGTCTTAGCCTGGCTGCTAGTTTGGCAAACTTGGGCTATTGCTTATTTATCTCTAAAATGAATGGAGCTAGATAATTTTTAAATTCCATTCCAGGTCTGGTATCATCTCAAAATAATAGTAACTGGCATTTTATTTATGAAGAACTACTGTGCTCTAGTAAGCATTTTATTTTTTCTGGCATTTAACACACATTTTTTAAGTTCCTACTCTGTACCAGGCATTGGAGTGGGCACTGAGGATATGATAGTGACCACGATTGGAGAGTTCCTGCCCTCATGAAGCTTACATTACAGCGAAGGAACAGACAGAATAAAAATAAAGAGGAAATGTAATTCCGTATACTGCTAAAGGCTAAGAAAAATCATACAGAATTATGGGATAGGGAATGACAGTTTGCAGAGGTCTGGTGGTTATTAAAAGCAAAATGGTAAGATTACATTTGAGTCAAGTTCTGAATGGTACAAGATAGAAGTCAGAGAGAACATAAGAGAGAAAAGAGAGAGAAACAGGTCAGAGTCCCTGAGGCTGGAGAGGCTGGTGTGGGGGGAGCAAGGGGAAGGTGAAGTTAGGGGTAAATAGGAATCAGATCTAAGAGTCTTATAAGCCAAGGTGATATATTGAGTGGGGGTACTATTCTAAATGCTTCATGTATTAACTCATTTAACTCTCATATCAACCTTGTAATGTAGATAGGCGTTGTTATTATCTCCATTTTACTCATAAGAAAACGAAGGCTCAATGAGGTTCAACAGCTTGTCCAAGTTCACACATTTGGAATGTGCCAGAGCCACGGGGCGGGACCCCAGGGACTCTACTCTTGACCATTGTGTTCTACTCTCTTTAACTGGGGGGGTGGGGGGGGTGGTTGGGTGTTCTTCTGATGAGAAGCTGTCAGGAAGTTTTAAGAAGGGAGAGATGTGGTTAAGAACTCTGACTTCTGCGTGGTAGGAACGGAATGGAAGCCGGGAGACCGGTTGGAAGCTGACTGCAGTGGTCTAGGTGAGGTGGCAGTGGCTGAGGCCAAGCTTTGCTGGAACACTGAGCCATGTCGAAGGCTGCCCCATGTGATTGCGTGCTTGTGCATCTTTGCGCTTAACATGTCTTTTGGTTTTGTCTTTATGTGGGGTGGAGGAGCATACCTTTGATGGATTTCATGCATGCAGATTCCTCTGTAAACGCAGAGCACCTCACCTCTGCTTTCTCAGGAGCCAAGCTCACAGTGACAGAGCCTTTCTGCAGTTTAATGAGCAGACTTGAAAGGACCTGTTTCTAAGGCTGATGGTCAGGGTTTTCAGCCTCTTCATCCTATTGTATATATTTTTAATACATTAGAGTTAACAAGACTTTTTCAAGACAAATATGTTTTGGAACTTTTGGAAAAGCAATCTTTTTAATATTGATCCATTCTCTCTAAAATATTAACATAAAGATGTTCTTGATGCCTAGCGCTTTAGGGTACACACACATAGTTAAGGAAGCAAAATAATCTGTCCTTGCATTTATTCCACGTGTTCTCTTATAGTTGTTTAATTTGCTGATGTTCTTATAAAGTAGATCACTAGATACTTCTGCATTTTAGGAAGATGTACTGAAGCATAGTCCAGTGTAATTAAGTAATTTTTGGTATCAAATTAGAAATAGACTCTTAGCTAGAAAATAGAATAGAGTTTTAATAGTTTAACTAAAAATAGACTTAGTTTCCTTGATCCACTTAATGACAATGCTTTTAGTTATTCTGCTGTGACAAAAATAACGTGCATATACTGTATTTTGCCATGTATAACACACACCCATGTATACTGTGCACTCACGTTTTTTGGCCCAAACTTTCAGGGGAAAAAAATCTTTCATTTTAATTTTTTAACTCATTTATTTATTTATTTATATTTAGGTATTTGTTTTTTTTTATTATAAAGGGATTTTAGCATTTATTTTTTAACCTATTATGGTACAAGAAATTTTTTGTAAAATATACTTACAAAACACAAGAACAGATACAAGGTATTTCAGTACTACCCATGTATAATGCACATCCTCATTTTTCCCTCAAAAACTTGGGCGAAAAAATGTGCATTGTATACGGCAATATATGGTAATATATATTCAATATAATAATTATATAATTCTTTTAATAAATATATAATTAATTCTACTTTGACAAAAACATATCCATACGATATGTATTTATACATTAAGTGCTGAAAATGAAATATCTAGTGAAATGAACTTTTAAGAATGAAGACTAACCAAAAACATTTACGTACAAAACAAATCTAGGAAAGTTTCTAAAGTGCTTCACTAAAGGATATGCTTTATAAAAAATAAAAATGACCCTAGAAAGAAGGTCTGAGAAGAAAGAGCAAATGGTAAGGAAAACAAAATTAAAACATATAAAAATAGTAAATAACTTTATATGAAATAGTAACAATAAGTAAGTTTGGGGGTTAAAAAATAATGTATGTTTAAAATTCTGGACAATAAGAGCGTATAAATGAGGGAGGAAGTGATTGATGAAAAACTTTTTAGTCCTTTTATTATTGTATGAAGGTAATGATACTAATTTTAGACTTTAAGTTAAATATACAAGTTAAAATTTCTATATTAATCTGTAAAAAAGCGGGGATTGGCAAACTTTTTCTGTAACAGAATAGATAATAAATACCACTATTTACCCTCATAATTCTCTCACAGCTACTCAGCTGTGCCGTGGTAGCACAGAAGCAGCCATGGACGATATGAAAATGAACGGCGGTGGGTTTTTTCCAATAAAACTTTATTTATAGAAACAGTCAGGGGGCAGTTTTGCTCACGGGTCTTGGCTGCAGACCTTTGCCTCAAAGCCTTCTTTAAAAAAACATAATAGTTGGAATAAATGAAATAGTCATGTAACTTAAGAATTTAGGGGGAAAAACAAAAACAGAATAAACCCAGAGAAAGAAAGTGGAAGAAAATGATAAAGACAAGAACAGAAATAAATAAAAATAAAGACCCATAAAACAAAACCAAAATCTGCTTATTTTAAAAGACTGCTTTAGCCCAGGTGCTCCGGAGGGCAGAAGCTTAGGTAAAGACTAAGGTTTCTAGTAGAGCAGTCCCCCCTTAACCCGACGTTTCACTTCCTGTGGTTTTAGGTACTCACAATCAATCACAGTCTGAATATATTAAATGGAAGATTCCAAAAATAAACAATTTATATGTTTTAAATTAAATGCCATTCTGAGCAGCATGATGAAGTCTCTTGCTGTGGCAGTCCACCCTCCTGGAACGTGATGTGAATCACCCCGATGTCCAACATACCCACCCGTGCTGCATCCACTCTCAGTCTGGTCGCCGCTGGGCAGCCGACTCGGTTATCAGAGAGGGAGAGAGAAAGGGACGGCACTCACATAACTTTCTTTACGGTATATTGTTACAATTGATCCATTTTATTATTGGATATTGTCAATCTCTTACTCTGCCTCATTTATAAATTAAACTTCATCACAAGTACGTAAGTTTAGGAAAAAACATAGTATGTCTAGGGTTCAGTACTACACAGTGTTTCAGGCATCCACTGGGCTCTTGGAACCTACCCCCTGTGCACGAGTGGGGGCTACTCTACTCGCATTGGGAGGCACGAGCCCAGGGCTGCGGGGATTGGGACGAAGAGCAGCCGGAAGCACAGTGAACTCTCAGTGGGGCGGCACGCTTTGGTCAGCAGGTTCGCGCAGCAGTGACCTTCCATGCGGGTTGGACAGTGGAGGGTAATCCAGGAGGGTGGGCTCCAGCAAGAGAGAATAAGAATTCGATACCTAAGGTCTGTGGTGCAATGCAAAGGCTAATGATGCTTCTGAAAGTCTGAAAGACAGATACAGATAAGAAAAGGCATGAAGTAACAATGTTAAGAATAATATTGTTAAATCTCTGTTGCAGCAGAGATGTAAGAGGTAAGGGAATATTGTGAGCCACTTTGTGCCAAATCATTGTGAACACTGAGGTGTTAGATCAAGTTCCTAAAAACTGTATAAATTATCAAAACTGATTTGAGAAGAAACAAAAAATTGGAATGTTCCTATAAGCTATGAAACACAATGAATCAACGTATTTAAGAAGTTTCCTCTGAAAACACAAGGTTTAGGTAATTTTATGTAGGCAATTTCTATAACAGCAAAAGGTCAAGCAACTGATACCTCACAAAATCCTTTAAAAGGGTATAAAGAGAAGGAACACTCCTGAATCAATGTAAGAAGCCAGAACTACCTTTTTTTTTTTTTTTGGCAGTACCATCTTTAGACCAAAATCAGTCAATGATTATTTAAAAAAGGAAAATTACCAAGTTAACTTTTGAACATAGATACAAAATCCTAAACAAAATATCATCAGACTGAATTTATCAATAGGTGAAAAGTTAATAATACATCATGCCGTCAATTGGTGCAGCCACTTTGGAAAGCAACGTGGTTATCACCTGACAGTGTGATAAAGGCGAACGTACGCATCCCCTGTGGCCCAGCAGTTTTCTTGGGCACAGCCTCTAAACTCATACACATGTACACTTTCATGTGTTCAAGTGTCTTATTAGTGTTTAACAACCAGAAATCACCCACCCACCTGCCCATGAACGATAGAATGGAAAAAAATTTGCATTAATTATCCACAGCGACCTGCAACAATATGGGTGAATCTTACGAATGTAATAGTGGGAAAGGCAAGTTCTCAAAAACTACACACATTTGATTTTTCTTATAAATAAGCAAAACTAAACAAAACATTATTTTTAGGTATGTACACATGCAGTAAAACCATAAAGGAAAGTAAAAGTCTAAAAACCTGCAAATTAAGGGTGTCTGCTACCTCTGGCAGATGCAGTAGAGGCGTTCCTAAGATTGGTAATATTCTGTCCCTTATTCTTGTACTGGTGGGGAATGCCAGAATTGTTGTTATAGCATGTGTGACATTACACACACACACACACACACACACACACACCACCACCACCACAGCACACCCCTTCCGGAAGGGGTTGGGACTGCTGCACACAGACCCGGAGGAGCGCTGGCCCCCAGCTGGGGGAGTGAGCTGCGGCTCTGCTCCTGGAGGCAGTGGGGTGCGGCCGGAGGGCAGATGGTGGCAGGTGGGAAGAGCTTTATATGAGATTTGTGTTTTGGAAGGAAGACCTCTGACCGTATTTTGGAGAGGATGTGAAACAGAGCAGTTACAAGCCTTCAGGTTTACTTCAGGCAAAAGATGACAAAAGTGTCACCCAAAGTGGTGGCAGCCAGGACGGAGATGAAGGATTTGAAGGATATCTCAGAGGTCCTTCAAGATACTCAGGATAATCCATGGACAGGATTGGCACTGCCTGGTGGTTATAGGGGATGAGGAAATCAAAAAAAGGCAAAGGCGACTTCAAGGGGTCCAGGCAGCGCACTCAGAGGAGTAAAAAGGCCATTACCTGAGCGGTGGAACACCGGAGGAGGGACGTTTTGTGGCCCCACAGAGAAGAGGAAAGGAAGACAACAAACTGAGCGTGAACATACTTACTTTCCTCCAGGCTTGGCCCATCGAAGGGCATTCGGTTGCTGCCCTTCCTAGAGCCCTGTTCCATTACTACTGAGTGCTTCTGAGAAAGGCAAAATGCTTACCTTTCCTCAGCTTCTCCCGATTTAGTAGCCCCTTCCAAACCTTGTAGGAAGGACCACAGCTCTCACATTACTGTGGCCGAACCGTTACACAAGTCACACGTTCAGGGAACTTACCTTCCGAACGGTGTCTGAGCGGTGTCTCACCTGTGCACGCTTGTGGTCAGAGGCTCCAGGACGCCCTCTGGTCACTGCCTGCCATGCTGACAGACGGCTCTCCTGCAGGCTTTGGAGGCTTGTTCCAGAATTCTAGAATCACTTAATTAAATTAAAATATTCTTGTCCAGAGAATCAGAAGGCTTTGTGTATTAGTTTGCTAGAGCTACTGTAATAAAAGTCCACAGGTTGGGTCACTTTAACAATAGAACTTTATTTCTCAGAGTTCTGGAGGCTGAGCATCTGAGATGAAGATGTCAATGGGGTTGGTTCCTCTTGAGGCCTGTCTCCTGGGCTGACAGATGGCCGCCTTCTCACTGTGTCCTCACATGGCTTTTACTTTATGTGTGCACATTCCTGGAGTCTCTTCCGCTTCTTATAAGGATGCCGGTCCCATTGGAGAGGCCTCACCTTTATGCCTCCTTTAACCTTAATCACACCTTTAAGGCCTGTCCTGTCTCCAAGTACAGTCATATTGGGGGTCAGGGCTTCAACACTCACGTTTGGAGAGAGGACATCATACAGTTTGTAATTCCTGAGTTCTAATCAAGGCACTAGAGGTACGATCTTAGGCAAGTGACTTTTCCTGCACTCCTATTCTACTCATCTGAAAATAAGGTGTAAAGTCTAGAGCAGTGATTCTGAAACGTGAGCAGGTACCTGAATGGCTTATTGAACCATACCGTTGAGTCCCGTTCTCAGAGTTTCTGATGTGGTGGACTCAGGTGGGGGAGAATTTGCATTTGAGCAAGTTTCCAGGCGCTCCTGCTGCTGGTCTGGGGACCATACTTTGAGAACCACGGGAACAGAATGATCTCTTCTGAGTGGCCGTTTGCTCAGTTCTCCTAAGGATGGCACATAACTAGTTTGTGCCAATCTGGATGCATAGGAGGGAACTCATTCATCACAGAAAGGGGATGGCCGGGAGTGCTGAAGTTTGACTCTCTCGTGGCGTCCCTGTTGAGAAAGGCTGAGATGAGAGGCCCAGACTGCAGAGAGGGCTCCAGTGAGGAGCATTACTTCCACCAACGTGTGTCCACAGCCTGCAGGAAAGCAGAAACGCTATCGGACCTGGTACCTGTCACTGCCTTTTGTCCAAAAGGATTTCAAAAAAAATCAAAAAATGTTAGAGCTCAAAGAGATTGTAAGTCATTTCTAGACCAGAGTTACACTTTTTCAAAGGAGATAATTGAGGTTCAAGGATGCCCTACCCAAAGCCACACAGCAAATCAGTGGCAGGGGCAGAACCAGAATTCATGACAGACAACTCCCCTGGCCAACCAGGGGCTCCATTCCTACTTAGCATTCAAAACAAGTGGTCCAGCAGGGGAAGGAGGGGCCAACGTGGGAATGGATGGGCAGGATTTCTGCTCTCCGGCGTGCAGCAGGCCTGGCCGACTGCAGCTGTGGCAGGTGGGTCTCTCCCTGGCATAGGAAAGTGCACATGTTACATCAGTGCTCCTACCTGGAGCTTTCTCTGACTTCTAGCCCCTGCCATCCACAGATTTCCACAGCGTGGGCTTTAGAAAACCGACAATTTGTTGCATGGCAAACAAATCTGCCTTGTACAAATTAGGAATAAAATACAAGAAGATGAAAGTTAAACTCATAAAAGAAACTGTTTGCCCATTGGAAGTTGAGACATGTTCATTCTTCTCAGCTGAGGTAGGTTTTGGCATTAATTCCTTCTACTAAGACCTCGGCCCTTGCTGCCAGTTTTCCTTTACACGTCTGCTTGATGATATGCACTGATTAAGGACTTAAAATATATTAATAGGTGGAATTTTCATAACCTGCAGTAGTTTAAAAAATCATTTTCAAGGAAAGCTGTTCTCTGGTTTCATGCACACAGTATTACCCATGATCTTGTTTGCTATGTTTAAAGTCAATGTGTATCAAAACATTTTAAAAAATAATAAAGTCAATTTGTATCAGTCAGTGCCCTCTTTCAGAATCCTTCTTCCTTCCCCTAAATTCAAAATCAAAAGCAAGATGCCACTGTTCAAAATTGCACGAGTTTTTATTTTTTAAACAACATGCTCCAGCTACTTGAACCGATGCCTCAGATTTCTGGTTCACATTGCTGGTATAGTCCAGCTATAAATTTCCCAGCTGTACTCCAGACTTAACCTCACAACCATTTCCACAGGAAAAAGACATTTCTTATTGATACTAACTCACAGATCAGAAGCGCTGTTCAAACTCTGTCCCCTAGGTCCCTCCTCATAGGTAATGTCGGAGGATAAGTTGCAATTTGTGACGAGGAATCTGGATTCCATCCTTCGTCTCATAGGCAGAAGTAGAAAGAAGGTTTTGATAAAAACCAGAGTAGGTGGTTTTTAATGTTCTGTGTCTTCCAGTTAATTAAAACAGAAAGGAACACTCATAGCCAAGCTCTTTTTGATAATGCAAATGAGAAACTGAGAAATTGGTATCAGGGAGCATGATTTTATCACCTTCTCACCACCTCACCCTAAGAAAAAAAAGCAGCCCATGAGGTAATGCATGGGGCTGTCTTTACTGGGGGTATTTGACGGTATCGCATTGGGGTAAGTAAAGAGAGTGTTTCCACAGGCCCTCTGAAAATTCTGAATTCTTTAAAAGCATAGGGTGGCCCTGGACAATGTGGTTCAGTTGGTTGGAGCATCAGCCTGTAAACTGAAAGGTTACAGTTCAATACCCTGTGAGGGCACATGCCTGGGTTGCATGGGTTTGATCCCCAGATGGGGCAGTACTGGAGGCAACCAATCGATGTTTCTCTCACATTGATGTTTCTCTCTCATTCTCTCTCTCTCTCCCCCCACTTCCTGTCTCTCTCTGGAAGCAATAAGTATGTCTTCAGGTCAGGATAAATAAATAAGTAAGTAAATAAATAAATAAAAATAAAAGCATGGGGTGGCAAGGGTGGGGAGGCTTCTCGCCCCCCTTTCCCTGCCAAGCTCCCAGTTTCCCTAACCTGCTCTTCCACATCAAATGCAAAATTAAAACAAAAACAAAAACAAAAAAACTCTTCATCCTTTACTCACTTCCTCTTTTGCAGTCTAACGAACACCTCCATTTGTCCTTCGCTTTGTGCCATCTTCTTCGTCGTACTTCCTGCTGAATCACCAAGAGAATTTATTTTGGGTTATTTCGTCACGATTTCACGCTCCCCCCTCCCCATCGTTTGACTTCCCAGATGCTCTCACCTCACGGTCTTTTGAATGCTTCAGCCTTTCTATCTTAAAAGTGATTTGTGATCGTCCTTGCCTATTCTTCGCTGTCTCAGGAAAAGAGATACTTCCTATCAGTGGGAAAACACCTTGTTTCCTTCAGATTATGTCCTGTCTACACATCTTGATATTTTCAGAATACTTTGCCACTTCTTATTCTCAGCCCCCCTTGTTCTGATTCAGTTTTTCAGGAGAAGGAAGTTAAGAGCAAAGTGAGAGGTGTCCTGTCCCAGGTGTGGAAGCAGGCTTTCTCTTTGGTTTCTGATTTCCTGGACCAGTTGTATTTGCTCGGCTACTTGTGGTTCAGAAAGATGTCTGGGGTATTTGCAATTTTCCTATACTGTAGTAATTCTTGATACCTTCTGTCTGCGGAGCAGTGATTAGTGTAATGGAGAAAGGTTAAGAAGATTTCCAAAGAGGGCAGCTTCTGGCAAGCTTATTTTAAGATTCAGACATTTCTCTGCCTGAGGAAGAGACCTGAAATGCTGTCGCAAGTAGAAATTCAAAAACATACATTCACTTGCTGGGATTTTTGTTGTTTCTTTTTACAAAGCAGCTTTGCTGCAGGGTAACGAGAGGCTACCTGTCTGCATCAGCCAAAGAGGGAAAACTCCTTCCCCTTGTTGAAGGCGAGGTTCCGACCCAGCCTTGGAGACCTGCACTGGAAAAGCAGGCACCCCATTGACCTCACTGAGCAGCTTGTACCTTGTACCCGAATCCCGCACGGATGAACACGTGTGTTTTGGTAACATTGAGTTGAGCAATGAAAAGTCATTTATTTCTAGAAAACATTTCCTAGGACGGACCAATTGACAATTTAAGGTTAAACTTAAGAAAATTAGACCCCACCATGGCTCCGTCCACACTGGCAAGTGCTTCCTAATAAAACTTTCAGTTCTCTGTTTTCTTGTTTTATATATTAGTTCCTAGCAGATGAATGTTTTTTTTTTCCAAAACAAGTTTTGGAATTAGCCAAATGTATTTATTGTCTCAGGCAGAGTTTGTTTGCTTGTTTGCTTATTTCTGGGTGGTTCTTAAGACCACTACCTTCAAGATGTTTCTCAAATGTTGCCACTCTAACTTCAAAGACTGGTTCTGAGTGAAAGACCCTTTTTTCCCCCTCAATTACAAATTGATCCTTTATTTTTTTATTGTTGACACTGTTACACAGATGTTTACTTTTGATGAGTATGATAATATAAACATTTTGAAGATTGTTTCTTTAGGCAACAAAAATCTACATTCAGTTCGTTCTACTTTCAGTCAGGGTATTGAATCTCTAGGCATTAGAAAGCCAAAGTGGTGGGATAGGAGATGTGACTGAACGCACAAAATAAGAGACCGAAACATAAATATCATATTTTTTTAAATGTTATTATTATTTTTTATTGTTGTTCAAGTACAGTTTTCTGCCTTTCCCCCCACCCCTCCCCCCACCCCAGCCCTTCCTGCCTCCCTCCCCCATTTCCATCCCCCTTGTTATTCTCCATGTGTCCTTTGTAACTGTTCCTGCAAACCCTTCACACTTCTCCCCCATTCCCCCCTCCCCTCTCCCTTCTGAAAGACAAATACCATATGATCTCACCATTAACAGGAACCTAATCAACACAATGAACAAGCAAGCAAAGTATAGCCAAAGACAATGAAATTGAGAACAGGCTGACAGTGATCAGAAGATCATGTTTAATGAGTATAACTGGAAAGTCTTGCGCTTAGGCCTGATTATACATATTGGATGGCAGAAATCCTGATGCGATAGCTTATTTTCAGAATTTTATGGCTAAAATTCACCTTCCCAATCCTTCCCACATTTTGCTGATAGATAAGAGGAGTTCAAAGATGTGAAAATGACTTCCTTACATCTACATCGCCGATAAATAGCACAACTAGAAATACAGCTTGTGTTTCTTAGTTTCTAACTCACTGCTTTTTCTCAAGTTCAGCATGAAGTAACTGCATGATGTAGTGGCCAAAATATATAATGCAAACTCAGGTAAAAGAAGAACAGAGTAGAGTGTATGTAAGTCTGCTTACTCTGAACAATCAACTTACACATTCAATAAATAGCTACTATATGCCATGCATTGTAATGGTTATTTAGGATGTCATTGAACAGCTATAATTTTAAGCAGCATTTAGAAATTTGGAGGTGGGGGAATATCATAAACTCCTATGAATATAAAGGCTGTTGAGGTATACAACCCTGTGTCCAGCCAGCCTCTGGTTAACTACCAGGCAGGGATTCAACAGAGCATTTTTGCAGTAGTGAATGTTGAGTGAGATGGCCTCTAAGGTTCTTTACAGCTCAAAGGGCTTATGTTTCCTCGAAAAGCTCCTATAAATGCTTTTATAACAGAGTGTTTGATAAGAATTGAGCACAGGAGAAGGTAGTGTTTAGCCTAACACTAAGGAGAAGGTCTCAGACTTCATTCTCTGTCATTCGCGGACGCGGCCCGGGCCTGGCAGAACTTGGAAGGGAAGAATGCGCGGCTCGCCCTGCATGACCAGCACCTCACTGCCTCAGGCCACATGATATTCAAGAAGAAATACGCAGAAATTTTTAAATACTGAAAAATTTTCAAATTACAAAATTAATATGTTCCGTTTATGAAAGTTTCAACACTATAGAATCCATACATGAAAATGAAAATGCTTTATCGTACCACCCATCCCTCTGTAGAGCAGCTTGGAGTGCTCTCGATACTTTAACATGCCACTTTTATAAACATAAAATTACGTTTGCTTAAGTTTACAACTGTTTTTACTTAAGTAGCCGTTTTTTCATGTTAGCATATTTATTTTTAAAAGGCTATGTAGCATTCCATTGGATGGATGTACCATAATTTTAAACTATCGTTTACATTTTTTCTACTTCTAAAACAATACCACACCACCTTCTAAAGGATACTGACCTTTCTGGTTTTAAGGTAATGGTGACAGGTGACTCTTAGAATATAAGAGATATACAACACTGGCTTTATGTATGTGTGTGCGTGCGTGTTGGGTGAGAGAGACATAGCTGATGGGGGACTGGCCGTAAAAATGTGTTGGGAAAAAGGGAACGTCATGTGGCTGCAGACAGCACTGCAGCATTCTATTGTTCATACATACTGACCTCAGCGGTTTCAAAGCAGTGCTGGTGAACCCACGGGGGAATCCACGGCTCTGAATTAAGTACCTGAATCCTCAAATAAAACTTGCACCAAACTGTGGCAATAACCCGTGGAGCTACAGAACCAGGAACCCCAGAACCCTCTGGGAGGCAGTGCGGTGGCTGGTTTACACATGGCTTCACCTTCACCTCCTACCTTGAACAGCTGTATCCAGGGAAATATTTCAAATATTAACATCCAGATGTAAGGACTGGCATGTGTTTAATTGCCTTAGAAGTTCAAAGTACTTTAGAATGCCCTATTTGGGGGGTATCTTGTCATAGTTAGAAATTCCGTGGACATCAAAGTCACTGGCAGGCAAGGTTCTCCTGTGACCCTCCCTGTGAGACACCGGAAGGGGCAACAGTCAACCAGCACAGTCATGTTGCCTTGCTTGTTCAGGTCCTGAAAAACAGCACATGAGAACACACAGTAATGCGGTTGATTCCATCAATTAATAGGCTTTATTTTTTGAATAATTTTCCATTTATTAAAAAAATGAGCAGATAGTAGAGTTCCCATACCACTCCCCCTGCCTGCCCCAATTCCCCTATTATTAATTCCTTACATTAGTATTATCCATTTTTATAATTAATAAACTGATATTGATACACTATTATTAACTAATGTTCATAGTTTATTTAAATTTCCTCAGTTTTTAACTGACATCCTTTCTCTGCTCCAGGATCCCATCAAGGGTACCACATTATATTTAGTTATCATGTCCCTTTAAGCTCCTCCAGCTGTGACAGTTTTCAGACTTCCCTTGTTTTTGATGACCTTGACCGCTTTGAGGCACACGCACCACTGGCACTGTAGAATGTCTCTCTGGTGGAACTTGTCTAACGTTTTTCTCATGATTAGGCTGGGGTTCTGGGGGGAACTTGTCTGACGTTTTTCTCATGATTAGGCTGGGGTTCTGGGGTTTGAGGAGGAAAAGCACAGAGGTCAAATGCCATTTTTATCATATTATACCAAAAGTACCTACTATTACCACGGTTTATGACTCTTCGTGCTGACCTTTGTCACCCAGCTGCTGCGGTTTGCCAAGGCTTCTCCACAGTTGCTTTTCACCCGCTCCTCACTGTCCTCTTTGAAGGTGAGTCACTATGCCTAGGGCTGGGGAGTTATTCCTCACTTCCTTGAGAGTGAAACATCTACATAAATTATTTGGAAGCCTTCTGCATAGCAGATTTGTCTCCGCTCTCCCTTTATTAACTTATTCAGTCAGTTATTTATATCAGTATGGAGTTGTGGATATTTGTTTTAGACTTGGAGTTATAATGGACTGTCACTTTATTTTGTGGCTCAGGCTGTTCCATCTTTGGCCATTGGGAGCCCTTTCAGTTGGCTCCTGTATCACTTGGATACGCTATATCTTTTTAATTTTTTTTAGTGTCTCCCTAATTTCTAGCACTTGAACATACTCTAGGCTCATCTTGCATATTCCCTGCCCCGGTCCTAGAATCAGCCCTTTTTCCTTTTATGGAAGAATTGTTTTAGAAACCAAGTTCCAGGTACTAAGTGTATTTGTTGCTTCTGGCTTTTTGCTTATCTTAGGTTCTTTCAACTAACAAAGAAATATACACGTGTATACTAACTTTATATGCATGCATGTTTATAAATATTCTGTAAGTAATAATCGCTGTCTCCATTAAGTTAACCATGAGTGCGTATTGACGTCTCCAAATCTAATACCTTCCCACACGGATCACTCTGACTTTCTCCCCTGCTTACCTGTAATTTCCACTCCCACCGTGAGAAACCTGTTTCCCACCATCTGCCATCACTCACTTGATTGTTCAGTTGCCGTCTGCATGTACAGCAGCACCTGCATTGGTAGTCCACACCTCTGTGGGAAACAACTAAGTCAGCTGGAGAGCAGCGCCGCGTGCAGTTCATTTTGCCTGTAGCCTCAGAGACGCATTTACTTCCAGAGTTACTTAGACTAGTGTCTTTTCTCCTCCCTTCAGTGAAGTTGTTCCACGTATTTATAATACAATTAGATTCGCCTGTCACTATCTTCATTCTTTTCTGAGTTTTTCTGATCTCCTAAATGATTTGTTAAGATTTGTCTGAATTAAGGTTTTTGTGCTGTAGAGTTCAATGAGTTTCAACAGATACCTGTGTATGAGCATTATAGTATCACGCAGAATAGTTTCATCACCCTATATGTGCCCAATGCTTCATCCCTCTCCTCCCTTCCCCTGAGACCTGAGCAATCACTAATCTTTTCTCTTTCTCTATAGGTTTGCCTTTTCCAGAAGGTCGTATGGTTAGAATCAAATGGTAGGAAGCCTTCTCACACTGGCTTCTCTTGCTTAGCAATATGCACTCAAGATTCCTCCATGTCTTTTATGGCTTGATAGCCATTTCTTTTTTATAATATTTCATTGAGTGAATGTATCACAGTTTGTTTATTCATTCATTTATTGAAAGACACCTTGATTATTTCAAATTTTGGTAATTATGACTAAAGCTGCTGTAAATAATATGTATTTGTAGGTTTTTATGTAGATATAAGGTTTCAACTCATTTGGGTAAACACCTAGGAACATGAATGAATGCTGGATTGTATGGTAAGACTATGTTTACTCCGTGAGAAACAACCAAACTGTCTTCTAATTTTGCATTTCTGCAGCAGCAAATGAGACTTCATGTTGCTCAGCATCCTTGCCAGCATTTGGTATATCAGTTTTCTGGATTTAGCCATTCTAATGACAAATGATGTTGAACATCCTTCATATGCCTTTTGCCATCTGTTTATCTTCCTTAGATGACTATTTAGATCCTTTATCCATTTTAATTTGTCAATTGTTAATTGCTTGTTAAAGTTGTTTGTTTTCTTGTTGTGGAATTTTGAATTTTTTATATTTGAATACAGGTCCTTTACCAGATTTTTGTTTTATCAATATTTTCTCCTATTCTAAGGCTTGTCATTTCATCCTCTTAACAGCATCTTTCATGTGTTGTTAATAGTATTATCATTTTTCCCCCTCAAAGACTAGCATTTGCAATCTGTAGATTCAACACAGTTCCTACTAAGATATCAATGGTGTATTTCACAGCACTAAAACAAATACTCCACAAATTTATAGCAAACCAAAAAAGACCCTGATAGCCACATTAATCTTGAGAAAGAAGAACAAAGGTGGAGGAATCATGTTACCTGATATCAAACTGTACTACAAGGCATAGTAATCAAAATAGCATGGTACTGGCATAAAAACAGACATGTGTAGATCAATGGAACTAAATAGAGAGCCCAGAAAGAAACCCATGCCTATATGGCCAATTAATAGTTGACAAAGCAGGCAAGAACCTACAATGGGGTACAGACAGTCTATTTAATAAATAGTGTTAGGAAAATTAGATATGTGCAAAAAAATGAAACTAGATCACCTTCTTACACCATATACAAGAATAAATTCAAAATGGATTAAAGACTTAAATGTAAGACTTGAGTGCATAAAAATCCTAAAAGAAAACAGGCAGTAAAATCTCAGACATTTCTCTTAATATTTTTCCTGATATATCTTCTCAGGCAAGGGAAACAAAGAAAAAAATAAACAAATTGGACTACATCAAACTAAAAAGTTTTTGTACAGCAAAGGAAACCATCAACAAAATGAAAAGATGACCCATTGAATGAGAGAACATATTTGCCAATGATACATCTGATAAGGGGTTAATATCCAAAATTTATAAAGAACTTATTCAACTCAACACCAAACATTCCAATTAAAAAAATCAACAAACAATCTGAATAGACACTTCTCTAAAGTGGACATACAGATGGCCAATCGTCATGTGCAAAGATGCCCAACATCATTAGTCATCAGATAAATGCACATTAAAACCACAATGAGATATGACCTCACACCTGTCAGAATGGCCATCATTAATAAATGAACAAACAACAACCATCAGCGAGGATGTGGAGAAAGGGGGACCCTTGTGCGCTGCTGGTGGGAGTGAAGACTGGTGCAGCCGCTGTGGAAAGCAGCATGGAGGCTCCTCAAAAACTTAAAAGTGCATCTGCCTTATGGCCCAGCCATTCCACTTCTGGATATATATCTGAAGAAATCCAAAACACTCATTCAAAAGAATAGATGCCCTACTATGTTCATTGCAGCAGCATTTTCAATAGCCAGGCTGTGGAAGGAACCCAAGTGCCCATCAGTAGACAAGTGGATAAAAAGTGGTCGTGTGAAAGCTTACCATTTGTGACAGCATGGATGAACCTGGAGGGTATTATTCTAAGTGAAATAAGCTAGTCAGAGAAAGACAATACCGTATTATTTCACTTATATGTGGAATCTAAAGAACAATATAAACAAATGAACAAAACAGAAACCGAGTCATAGATACAGAGAATAGGCTGATGGTTGTCAGAAGGGAGGAGCTTTGGGGGACTGGTTGAAAAATGTGTAGGGATTGAGAAGTATAGCTTGGCAGTTACAAAATTGTCAGTGGGGGTGTGAAGTACAGCATAGGAAATGTAGTCAATGATATTGTAATATTTATGCATGGTGACAGTTGGATACTGGAAATACCAGGGGGAACACTTTATAAAGCATTTGATTGTCTAACCACTATGCTGGACACCTGAAACTAATATAAAATAATATTGAATGTAAACTGTAATGGAAAAAGTACAAGGGATGGTTGCTTTACGATTGAAGCTTTTTGGTAGTAGACAAGATCGGTTTTTCTGATACAGCCAGTGCTCTGTCCCTCCCCTACCTGTCTTGATAACCACTCATCCAGATTCTCACTGCTCTGTCAAGCCCACCACACTTTGGAGCCTCCCCTTGTTGGCTTAACTAGGTTGCAACACTGGGGAGGCAGGTGAATGGAGACCTGTGAGATTTGGTGCTTCTTTCTGGCTCTGCTTGTTATTATCTGTCGTTTTAAAATCACAGTAGTATTTCTCTGTGCCTCAGTTACTTTGGATCTGATATCTTTAAGCTAATAGTTTATGTGATGTTATTCACAAGCAAAAGCTTGAGTGTCAGAGTATCTGATTACTTTCACTGAGGTTCAAAGTTGCCTACTACATACAATTAGCTTTTAGCACAGCAGCCTATCCCCACTTCTGTTCACTCACGGTAGTCGTACAGAGAGTCAATGTTAAAGCTGCAACCATTTCTAGAAATACGTATAGGCAATTCCAAATGCCTCACTTATATTAGGACTATGTGGACCCTTTGCTCTTCTCTTGGTATATTGTGTTTATACAGCCTTTGAAATCTTTTCTAGACCTAACGTCAGGTCTCTTTTGGAAAGTGCTTCCTAAGACAGAGAACCTACTCTGAGTTCTTCTTCTGACCTTTGTCATGCTAAGTAGAAAGGTTTAGAGCAGCAAAAGGGGTATCCAACCTTTTGGCCTCTCTGGGCCACACTGGAAGCAGAAGAGTTGTCCTGGGCCACACATTAAATACATTGTGACACGTAATCACTAAAACATCTCATAATTTTTAAAATAAATTTGCAGTTTTGTGTTGAGTCACATTCATAGCCATCCTGAGCTGCATGCGGGCTACAGGTTGGACACCACTTAGTAAGGTATATGAGTGTATTTTTTTGTTTATTTGTTTAGTTTGAATTTCAATGAGAAAAACCTAAAATGGCTATGAAGGACATAGTAATGCACAGCCAACTCTGATTTTTGCCTTGATATGATATTTCTAAATTATTCCATTTGCCAAGGGAAGCAAGTGAAGGATTTTAAGGAGGATATTGATGTGATTTGATCTCTTTTTTGAAGAGATTAGTCTTGATGGTGTGTATAGAAGGGACTTTAGGGGGAAAAGAGTGGAAACAGGAGAACACCTGAGGGAATAACTGTGATAGGCAAAGCTAAAAAGTACTTTGGACCGAGCAATAGCAGTGGCGTTGGAGAGAAGGCATCAGAATTGAAGTGCATTTGGGAGGTAGAGCTAAGTGGACAAGCTAATAGATTGGCCTTCACTGGGAAATAAGACAACTACTGTACTAGTTTGCTCAACACTGGTCCCAGTTTTAGCCAGGCCCTGCCAGTGGGGGACTACCCACTCTTTACTGCTGGGGATTAGATTCACAAATCATGACAGTTCTGCTTAGCTCTAAAGTTCTAGATTTCTGTGATTCTATGAACAATTTTCCCCCATGGAAAGGCTAATGGTGATGTTGATGTTTTTCCCTGCAGAGCAATTTTCCCCCATGGAAAGGCTAATGGTGATATTGATGTTTTTCCCTGCCAGGGCCAGATGCATTCAGTTTTCCATATTTAATCTCCGAAGAAGGCGACCTCTATGGGATAACACATCCCATCCTTATAACATCTATGTAAAAGAGAGTTCTCTCCTGGTAGGGGAGATTTAGCTTCTAGAAAAGGAAGACTTTTCTAACTACATAGCTCTGGGAAATGGAATCCTGTGAGTCCTCCCTTTTGAAAGGTCTTTGAAGAGCAGATTGGACATCATTCATCTGAAGGCTTCCCAGAATCAAAGTGAAGGTTGACATGACCTCCTGAGGTCACTTTGGCGAATGGCTTGAGTAGTCAGATAGCAAAAGAAGTTGGTGAACACAAAATGTAATGAGTCTTTATTGTCATGGCCCAAGATAAATGTTTAATGTCCCATTTTCTCAGATGCAGGTGGCCGTGATGAGAATCCCCTAGAGATTCATTCAGTCTTGCAGCTGTTAAATTTAGCTGCTCAGAAGCACCTGCTAAGAAACCCCTCGTACAGGGACCGTGTGGTAAGATGCCCATTTGTCAGTGTTTCCATCCACACAGTTCTGTTTCTCTTTAGAATCTGGTCTGCTGCCCCTCACCCACCTCTGAAATAGTTTTGTCTCCTATTTTACTTTTCTTTCTGCAAACTGCTTGCCACATGTGAAGCCTTGACCCTACCCATAGGGAATTATGAGTCTCTTCAAATCCTGTAAATGAGATCATCTTTACAAAAAAGAAAAACTGTTAAGTGTCAAGTATCACTTTATAATGCAGCTCTTGACTTTGTATTATTCAAGAGTGCTAGGTCTTTCATCTGCTTTGCAAACCTGCTCAAGATTTGACTTAATCAGTTTTCTGAACATGTAGGGAAGCTATGGTATAGGAGTGGGGGTAGGGAGTAGTTTCTCACTAACTCTCACATGTACTCTTTATAAAATAAGTAGATCTTTCTTTCAGGGAATAAATTTATATCAAGGCTGATCTGGGACATTACCCTTTTTTGTGATCCTCAATCCTCAATTTCCTTAGCAATTCACGAGTAAAGTAGTCAGATCTCTTTGTCCAGCCACCTTTCAGCTCCATTCACCGTGTAGCCTGAGGGCCAAGACCAGGTCACTGCACTAGTCGCTTTGTGTAGGCTTGTCATCCTTATCTCTTTCCAGTGAGGCGTGAGGATTAGGGAAGGTAGTGTTTTCCATATTTAATCTTGAAGGTTTCTTACTTGTGACTATTTAGTGGCAGAGAGAATAAACCTTATACTTCTAATAAAACCTAATATTTATTTATCACCATACAATACCTCATTTAACAGCCTACTACCAGCCCTATGAGGTGTATGTTATTATTATTTTTTTAATCCTCACCCGAGGATATGTTTATTGAGTTTAGAGAGAGAGGAAGGGAGAGAGAGGGGGAGGAGAGAGAGAAACATCCATGTGGGAGAAACATTGATTGGTTGCCTCGGTTGCCTCTCGTATGTCCCCTGACAGGGGATCGAACCTGCAGCCTTTTGGTGTATGGGACAATGCCCAACCAATGAGCCATCTAGCCAGGGCAGAGGTATATATTATTATCTCCATTGAATAGACGAGGAAACTGAGGTTTGGAGACTGAGATGTTTGTGCAGGCTTACCTTGCTCGTAAGCATTAGAGATGGATTTGCTGCTACTGTGGATACAGCAAGACAATCAAAGACATGATGTTTATCTTCGTGCTTCTCTTCTGCCATATTTCCTAGTGGGCTCTTAAAGAACCAACTTTTAATCCAGTCATAAGACCTCCAAAGTATCTAGATCTTTCAGGCTGATGTTGCTTCTATTGCTGCTGGTTTCAGGGAGGCCCTTTGTCACTTGAGCTTCCAGAGGAAATGGCTGCCTCTCACCCCTGGTGTTCTGGGCTGGGCAGCAGTAATGCCAGTGGTACTTACCCGGGGAGCAGAGGAAGAGAGCTTGGTCTCTTCCAGTCACTACACTGTCCACATCCCCACCACACCACTTCGCTCGCTTAAAGGACTTTATCCCTTTTATTCTTTAAAATGCCATCATTGATTTTTTAAAAAATTCTTAGGTGCCCACTTCATGCAGGATCCTGTTGCGGATACTGTGAGGCAAACAAAAGAATAAGACCTTTAGCTAGGACATTTAGATAGAGATGCCCAGCACATGGACAGTAGAGATGTAGTTGAATTTGGGAGACAGATGAAGACTGTGAGTATTGGAACTGGGGAGCATTATGCCAAGCAGTGAAAGACAAATACCATATGATCTCACCTATAAATGGAACCTAATCAACAAAACAAACAAGCAAGCAAAATATAACCAGAGACATTGACATTAAGAACAAACTGACAGTAATCAGAGGGGAGGTGGGAGGGGATAATGGGAGGAAGTAGGGGAAGGGTTTTCAGGAACATCTATAAAGGACACATGGACAAAACCAAAGGAGGGTAGGAGGGTAGGATTGAGGGCGGGAAGTGGAGATGCCTGGGGCTGAGGGGATTGGTGGGGTGAAAATGGAGACAACTCCAAAAGTTAAAAAAATAAAAATCAATAAATAAAAAGACTGTGAGTATTGTTCCATGGGTCATGCCTATAGCGAGGGTCGGTGAGTCTAAGTAGAGCAGCAGGGCTTATTGGAAAGAGCCCAGAATTTGAAGTGAGCAGGTCTGTGTTAGGGCCTCATTTCTGCCTCTTACTAGATACCCTTGGCAAGCTATGAAATATCAACTAAACCCACATCTCTTATCTCTAAAGCAGAATAATTACCATTTTTACTTGACAACATTGTCAGAAAGGTAGAAATAAAGTGTTTTGACATGACTTGCAATTTGTTATCAAAATTTCAGTTTTTTTATTTTTATCTGTTATCAACAAGTGAGAAAAACAAAGTAAGTGGCGCGGGATACACAGGAAAACGACCCCCTGGTGACCGGCTGCCACTTTCGAAGCAGGCTTAGGAGTTTGAATTTGTGTTTGCGGACCTTTCTGTCAGGACAGATGCAATGGCACAAAGGGAAGCAACAGTGATGGTTAAGGATATATCAACCAAACGAAATTATATATGGGAAAAGGTTAAATTGCTTAATCTTTCTGAATCTTGGTTTCTTCCTCAATGAAAGGGAAATGATTATATGCAATCCTATTTTATTTTGAGTGCTAAGTGATATTAAAAAATACACACAGACCTCCTTAGCATACTCCTTAGCACCTCACAACCAAGCGAGAAGCTGCTCGGTGACTGTGGAGAAGCAGCCTGGTGCTGTGGGTGGGAAGCCCCGGCACTCACTGTGACCAGCTACTCAGGTTTGCTTCCTGCCGTTCCCCCACCTGTACGTAGATGGTTTATTGCGACAATGACTGGCACATAGTAAGTATCCAATAAATGGTCTGTACTATTAAAAATAAGTTTATATAGTGAGTTAGTGGTGGACTGGAAGCCTATGAAAGCTAAATTTTTAGACAGATGGGACCGAATGGGAATTTCCCGTGTGTTTTTCCATTAGTCAGGACCAGTTGTCAAGGCAGGCAGGATGTTAGGGCCTGTTCTCAGCATTCTGATACTCAGCAAAGCTGGGGACAAAGGACCTAGAAAAGACAGGTGGACATGGAATTGCCACAGGTGAACTATTAATAGGTAAAGGCCAGAAACACAAGTAGAAGTGAAAGTCAGCTGGATTTAGGGCCCAAAATTATGTATGGATCAGGAGAGATCAGCTCATTTTACTCACTGGAAAGAATACAACCAAATACAATATTAGCTTTATGGGCTTATGGATTCATTAGCTTCAGTAAGCATCATGGGCTGTCAAACAACAAAAACTGTTAACTCCAAAACAATAATTAGAATAATGGGTTGTTATGGTAAGTCACAGTTCATCAAAAATAATTTACAAAAGCTATTATTGTAAGTTTATGTAAGGATGTCTCAGTCGTCTTTATTGTATAAGAAACACTAGGATCTTCCTGCAGGCTTACTATTAGCAAATTTGAGAATGTTTTTGTTAAATCTGGGGATTTGGTGATTTCTGAAATTTAATTCTATGCAGCAGGCCACTGGAACCAACTGAATAAATGATAAAAGCGTTAACACTTTGTAAACCGAATCTGTTTTTAAGAGATGCTGGCTTCCTTAGAAATAGACTATCAGTTCTAGCTAAGCCTTGACTGAAGGGAGATTCACTTTGGAAGTGAATTTAAAAATAACAACATATACTTCCTTTGTCATGCCATATGCTGATATCTGTGACCTGTCCCTCCACACTAGCAGAGCTTGCCTTCTACACAAGCAGGATCAGGGGTTCTAGGCCCAGACTAAGCTCCTGAGATCCTGGGCTGAGGACAGGGCTCAGGCAGGGCTGACCACAATACGTGCATCAGCATGACCTCAGAGAACCCTGGAAGTGAGGCAGAAATCAGAAGCCAGGCAGCCCTTCTGCAGAGCCTCCCAGGAGAAGACCAAGAGACAGGATGGAGGCTGGGATCCTCGGCTCAGATCAAGAGAATGCACAAACCTGGATAGGGAGCGACGGGGAAAGGGGTTCGTGGACTTGCTGGGGTGAAGTATCGGATACATCTTAGGTTATACAAACCCGCAGTCAGGCTCTGACATCTGGAAAGCAAAAATTTCTTCCAAGCCTTAAAAAAGTTGTTCAGTACAACACAATTGCGGTTTGCTCTCCAGGGACCAATGCGGCATTTCACCTCCTGCTAACTTGGCTTGTAGTAAGCATCTTATAAATGGCAGACAGTAGTCATTTATAACATGGAAAAACAGGACTTCAGGGACCATAGTTCAGAAAGTCACTGGTGATGAAATCATCTAACCGGGGTGCTTCTTTGGGAGGAAACGATTCCTTGTGGCTCGTGACTCATTCTCCGACTCTGCCGCAAGTGCCTTTCGTCAGTGAGAAGCTGGTTGCGTCCTTCCCTCCGCGTTCTGCCTGTTCCTGTCTGTTTGCTGCCTCTGTCTCTGCTTTCTCACCACGCACCCTGGTAGTGGGCACGGCTGGGGGTGGCAGCAAACAGAAGTCTAAACATCGGAAAGAGGGCCTGGTCCTACTTTTCTGCCACTTTTCAGACCTAGATTATTTAGGTTCACTGGACTGCTCTAAAATGACTTCAGCTCTGCTCTGGAGCAATCTGAGACAGAGTTCCTGAAACCAAATAAACACGCACAGAGAAATCCTGCCCCTTTAGGGACCGCCTTCTTTTGGAAAATTTACTTGCTGCATTGGACCAGAAGAAAGGTTCGGTCGTGTAGATGACAATGTGACCTTTGTGTCACTCTCATCCTCTAATGACGCGGGTCACTCACTGCACATCACCTTCATCTACAGGACCCGGGACCCTCCTCTATTTCAGAACTTCTCCGATGTTCATGAACCCTCTTGTTTTAAAACCAGGATCTCGTTCTCCAGGCCAACCCACCCAGATTTCCCAGCTTGCTGCATTTTTGTCTTTTATGTTATTTTATAATGCTTATTTAAAATGAGCAGTAAGTTTACTTTGTAAGTAAACTGGATATTTTATATTTCATTTATTAATATTTTATTAATCTCTCTTCGCTAATTTTTATACTTGATCTTAGCCAAATGGCTGAGGAGTGATGTCTCTTCACTAAATTTTAAAAACAAACATACAGGATATCCTCCATCCTTGTCTCACCATTGAACCTGATCATGCTTTGGGTCTCCTAGGTGAGAAGGATTTTACATGAAGGGCAAAGACTGTATATTGGACCAGATGGGAAGACTTCACTAGAGGGAGGACTATGTTCAAGCTCTTTTTGCAACAAGTTAGCCAGTAAGCGATGTTTAAAATTGCCAGGGACCAAAGACTACCTTACTGCTGCTTGCCTTCACACCAGCAACAGGGGGACTCTCTTTCCCTCTGATTATTTCCTTCCACGCTGGCTGATGCAGGTAATGGAAAGCAGGGAGTCGGGTTGGGTCCAAGTCCTGGCTGAGCGACCATAGCTAACACACATTTTCTCTGAGCCTTGTTTTCCTCCTTGATAAGTGAGGACAATAGTGCTGACTGATGGAATTGTCCAGATTAACCACAGGGGACCAAGCTACTAGGCCCCCAGCAAATGCAAGCGTGGCCCCTGTGCTGGACTCCTATGGGTTGGGGCCACTACCACCCACCTGTGATCTTAGTCTCAATAAGGGAAACATGTCCAGGGTCTGTCCCTTGGCAAAGTCTCTTGGCCTCTGTTTGGCTTACTTGACATTTGTTTGACAGTATGTCTAGCTGACCCATAAAGAGAAGGATTTAGACAAGGCTGAAATGCATCAAATTCAGTCCTGTCTCCACAAATCAAGGTCTATGTTATGCTAATGTGAAAAACGTCTGCAGACACATAATAGCTTGACAGGATTCAGCCCAGGACCAAGAAGGAAGCCGAGGCCCTTAATTCCTGCCCAAGTCTAATATGCACAAGAGTTTTGACTTAATCTCCTTGTAATGACTATTGAAACAACAGTAACAGTAAAAAAAAAAAAAAAAAATCTGGCAAAACAGGAATTGTTTTACCTTAATTTTAATGCTCTGTTAAATTTTGCTTCTCTCACAGTCCCTGGCTCCTTAGTAGTAATTAAAGGTGTGTGGAGGAGGCTCACTCACAATCCTTTGGCCAAAAAAACGCAGCATTGACTTCTCCTGCAGGATGAGGACTGCCCTTCGACCACGGAGGATGACAGTCCTAGCTCACGTGGCTGGGAACCGAACTGCGTGCCAGCTGCTATCCTAAGCACTTTTCAGGGCCTTACAATATTCTAAGCGTGCTTTAGAATGTTCTAAGTACTATTCTAAGCACTATTTCAGGTGCTTAAAGTATATGAAGTACTTTCCCATTTTTCCTCAGAGCCAGCCTAGAAGGTAGGTACTCTTCACTTCCCAAATTTCCCCTGACGGCTTTTGCCACTTCCACGGCTACACCCTACCCCAGGTGACCGTCACCTCTTGCTGGGGACTGTAGCAGGCGTAACTATTGCTTCCATCCTTACCGACTTCGTCTTTTCTACTCATAGCAACCAGCATGATGCTTTTGAAACATAGGTCATATCTAATCATTTTCCTTCTCTTAAAAAAAAAGGCACAATGAACAAAGAAACAAACAAAAGCCTTCACTCATTTTCCGACACACTTCACTTCAGATTCCTTGAACAGCCTTCAAAGTCTCTGCATCAGATCTCTACTGTCTGGCTCACAACTTTGCTCACTTGGCTTCAGCCACCCCAGACTCAGTTCTGCCTCAGGGCCTTTGTACTTCCTGTTCCCAGGGCTTGGGATGTGATGCTCCTCCCTGATATCATCTCCTCTCCTCTCTCCGCCCCTCCCCTTCCTCCTCTCCTTCCCCCACCTCCTCCCTCTCTTTCATTTTTCACTGACGTCTTCACTTAAATGTAGCCTCTTCAGAGAGGGCTTCTCTTGCTTTCTCTCAAAAACTGCACATTTGCCCCTCTCTGTCCTGCTTTATTTTATTTATGGCATTTATCACAATGAATTGAATCTATTTTCATGCATTGGTTATCTGTCCTCTGTCTTTAGAAAGTAAGCTTCATGAGGGGAAGGATTTGTTTTGTTCATCACTACATCCCAACACTTAAAACAGTACCTGGCACATGGTAGCATTTTGTATAAGTAAATTTTGAGATGTTATTTAAATACAATAAAATACACCCATTTAAATGGACAGCTTGGTGAGTTTTGACAAATGTATAAACCCATGTAACCACTACTGCCATCATGAGATAGGACAGTTCCCCAAAAGGTTCCTTCCTGTCCCTTTACAGAAAATCCCTGCTCACTGTCCACTCCTTAGCCCCAGTCAGGTACTGATCTGCACTCTGTCATCATAGATTAGATTTGTCTTTTCTAGAATTTTATATAAATAGAATCTTACATTATTTACTGCTTTGTGTCTGGCTTCTCTAAGCATTATAGATGTGTATTTAATACCTAGATTCGTCTCTTTTATTGCAGTAGTTTTTTCCCGAGTCATGTTGCATTAAGGGATGCACCACAGTTTATTGGTTAACCAGCTGATAGATAGCTGGGTTGTGTACAGTCTTTGGCTATAATAAGTAGCTCTGTTATGAACATTTCAATACAAGTCTTCTTTGATGATAAGTGCCTAGGCATGGCTTAACATATATTTGAATGAATTTTACAAATGGGGAATTGGAGCCTTAGAAAAGATGAATGATCCTTGATCTTCCCAAGTACATGTAGCCAGTAAGGGGTAGATCTGGGGTTTGCACCTGGTTGGTTTGACTCCAAAGTGCCTGAGATTTGAATCTTCCCGTGAAGGTTTCTATACCCAAGAAAGCTAAAGAGCTTCACACGCCTCAGAGTGGCCTCCGCACTCGCTCAGAGCAGCAGGCTGCGGTTGAGCAGAGGCTGTTTCCCTGCTTTCCTCCTGGATTTCCTGCCTTCCCTCCTCCCGTTCTGGCTCTTCTTCCTTAGCGTTAGCCTCTGAGCGCAGAGCATGTGTACTGAGGGAAAGCGGCAGCGGCAGCTCTTGCTCTAACTGAAGCACATGGCATGCGTCCCGCGAGCCGGGGGCTTCTCAGCTGCGCACACTGGGGCGCGCTTTGCTCATGGGCCCGGACGCAAGTGACCAGCTGGGCCACCGTAGCTTTGCTACTGTTGCCCCTTACGTGTATATGGTGTGAGGCAGACCCTACATCTGAGTTCTCGTCCTTGGTAAAGACACCTTCATCCTCCCTACCTGAGAATCTCCACTGGGTGCTTGCTGAACATGTGACACAGAATTATTACAATAGACTGCCTCTAGACTTGCAGAAACATTGTAGGAATAAAACTACCTGTCCTTGCATGGCTTTCTCCAGTCTAGCAGTATGAGAATTACATGCTGGTAGCAATAGGTGTGACTTCACAGAAGAGGATGAGGAAGAATGAATTTCAAGGATGTTCCCTACTACACTTTTTAAGGAGTAGCCAGGGGAGAGAAAAGAAACTGCCAGGTTTGCCCAGGTCTCAGGCAGCAGTATACATGGAAAATATTAGCTATATAAGCAGAAGAAGACTGGCTTCAGTGTGACGGTCACAGCTCTCCAGCCTTGAGGAGCCTGTTTGTTCTGTGGTTTTCCCTCTGGAGGAGGAGGGGGTTGGCCAGTGAGCCAGTGGTACCTTGTTCCTAATGTGTGAGAAATAACCTAGTGGCATGTTAAAAACACAGATTTCCAGAACCTGCTCCCAGTGATTTGGAGCTAATCAGGCTGGAATGGAGCCCAGGAATCTGCATTTCAGCAATTCCCAGATGATTTGGATGCTCGTGGTGTGGGAACCATACTTAGAGAAAGAGTGACCTAAGCCTGGCGTCCTTCTCAGTGAGCAGGGTTCAGTGGGAACCCCTTGCAGGTAACGGACTGGAGGCCAGCTCTGCTCTTGGACAGAGAACAGTGACTGGGCCAAGCCCCCTGGCCGCTACCACCCATCCACAGGCGGCCTGACCCTCTTCAGAATGTCTTGATGGGAGGTGAGTCTGACAGGTTAATGCTGGGTTATTTATACCACATCAGTCCTGCCTCCTGCACTGTGCCACCTCTTGTTTTTTTGTGCCACATGCTCTGTGGCTCATGTAAATAAGAACTCCCTGTTGGCTTGTGTTATTGCAGCTATTGCTTGGTATTTTTGTGTTCTGTTCTTTTTTGCTTCACTGTGTTCCAAAACGAACAGCCTGATGTTTCTCCCTCTCCTTCACAGCATAGAGTTGTTGGGAGAATTAAATTAGATAATGCATGTAAATCACTGAGAACAGGGCCTGGCACACAATGAATATTAGTTGTCATCATCACCATCATCATTATTTCAAAAATATAAGCTTGCACATTTGTGTAAATACATACATTTGTTTCAACCTTCTGTTCAAAGGCCTTGATGGATCCCAGTGTTCTACTTAATAGGGACCAACTCCTAGCCTGGCAGCCAAGGCCGACCCATCGTCCTCATCAGTCCTAGCTTTATCTTTCACCCACACAGTGTTTTCAGTGAGCTGAATTGCTCAGTGTCCCTTCCCATGCTTTTCCACATGTCTTCTGACACTAGACGTCATGCTTAGAAAGCCCTTCCCTGAAACGTCATACACCGTGACCGTCCTCAGTGCCCGAGAGAAAGCACTAACATCACCCCACCCCTAAGGGTCCCTTGGCCTTCCTGGACAGTATTGCTAGTTCCCTCCTGTAGACTCTCGGGGGGTTTATCTGACTTCTCTTATGCCACCGACACTTTCCACTTTGTGATGGAATTGTTTGAGCGTGAGTCCTTGCTCCTCTATTAGAAAATAAGGGTAGTGGGTTTAGGATATATTTAGGGAGTTACATGTTTCTTTGTATCCTTACCCTGTCCCAAGTGCCCTTCTTCCTACACAGTGACCCGCATATGGTGGATCTCCATGCCCGTTGGCTGAATATATAAATAAAAATACAATGAGCATCACCAGGTGCCAGATGTGTTCGTTAGCCTCACGCAGTGAGAGGAAGCAAGCAGCTTACGTAGCTCCTGTCTCTGTTCACCTCTTCCTCTTGTGTGAGAAACTCCCTCAGTCACTGTGGCCTTGGCTCCCAGTTCTTGCCTATCCTACCTCCTTCAGTCCGGTTAAATGTCTTGGTTCTGTGTTACTGTTGGCTTGCTTACATTTGATAACTGATTTTTGTGAGTATGCTAAAGGCTGACAATGGCTCAAGAGCTTTCTCTTGCGTTTCAGCTGGTACAGATTTCTAATGCTCCATTTTGCTGTGCAGGGGGTCCTTGGCCAGTGGGTTCTAGCTGTGGCACGAGGCCTCCTGGGGTATGGCAGGAGTTACTCTAGTGGATTTTCAGATTCATATGTGTATTGAGAAGTGTGTGCTGGCAAAAAAAGAAATAAACTCTCTTGCGATATTTATATTGGCATTTTTTCAAATATACAAGGTCTGTCCAGGAAAAAGTCCAGCCACTGTTAATATAATGAGAACGGTTTGTGCGACATCGATGTAACCAGGCAGCCAAGGAGAGTGGACTGGAATGCGCATGTGTGAACAATGACGACTTCACTGCCCGAGTCAGTGGGGGTGGTGGGTGCTGCTGAGTGAGCATGTGTACTGTGTGGCTGTCACATTCAAAATGACTGATCGAGTAGGGCAACGAATCTGCTTTAAATTTTGCATTAAGTTTGAACATTCCTCCACGTGGAAAATATTCAGACGATTCAGAAGGCTGCAGCTATGGGCAACTGGTGATTGGCACCTTCATCACAATGACACACCTGCTCATGCATCACGTCTTGTGCAGAGTTTTTGGCAAATCCTCAAAACACCCAGGTGACTCAGCCCCCCTACAGCCCAGATTTGGTGCCCTGTGACTTCTGGCTTTTCCCAAAACTAAAATCACCTTTGAAAGAAAACAGATTTCAGGTGAGTTTCAGGAAAATACAACAGGGCAGCTGATGGCGATTGGGAGAACCGTGTGAGGGCTCCAGGTACCTACTTTGAAGGGGTCTGAGGTGTCATTGTCCTATGTGCAATGTTTCTTGTATCTTCTTCAATAAATGCCTCCATTTTTCATAGTACATGGCGGGATACCTTCTGGACAGGCCCTGTATGTTGGTATTACTGTGATGAGGAAAATGAAACTATTTAAAGGAATTACCAAATGTAGTACATCCTTTTTTGCCAATTTGCATTTTCCCATTCATGGACTGTTAAATTAAAAATGAGTCTTATGTGTTGAGCCCAGGAAATTTTTGCTAAGCTTGGTTATCACACTTAAAATGTGCTGTGTGTCTAGACTGCGCAATCTACTGTAGTAAGCCACCAGTCACATGTGGCTATTGAGCTCTTGAAAATGTGGCTGGTGCCACTGAGGAATGGAATTTTAAATTTTATTTAATTTTCATTAATTTAAATTTAATAACTGATACTGGATCCAGCTATTGGAAAACCTTAAAAGTGTGTTTGAAGCAACTTGGATATAAGAATTTACTTTTTCAAGTGTAAATTTTATAAAATCTATATACACAGGAAGTATTTCTGATGAAAATTTAGCATCTGAATTGAGGTGTGTGGTAAGTGGGAACAATATAACAGATTTCAAAGATTTAGTAGAAAAGTATATAACATCTGTAGTAATATTTTATATTAATTACATGCTAAAATGACAATGTTTTTGATATATTGTGTCAAATCAAATGTTATTAAAATCAGTTTCACCTGTCTCTTTCTACTTTTTTAAATGCATGGCTACCAGAAAGATAATATTTCATGTGCGGCTCACATTATACTTCCTTTGGACAGTGCAACACTGTGTCCTGTCTCTCCCTGGGTGGCTGATTCTCTCCAGCACAGATCTCTTCCCTCCCATATTCTCTGCCTCACATGGGCCAAAGAGGCGCTACAATTACCTTCAAACAAGTGATTAAGCAAAATTGCTGCCTTCCACGCATACCTCATGAACACCTTTTGCAGGATCCCTCCGTTTCCCATCTGTACCTTTTCTCCAAATTCTCATTTTTGCCAGATTGTGATTTCTGTTAGCAGCTTGTAAAACCACAGGCACAAGAACAGGAGAAAAGCATGGCAGAGTAGTGATGGGAGATTTCAAATATTTGGACCTGCATAGGCAGGCTCATTCTGCTGAAAAGCGGAGTATCCGATAAGGCACTGATACGTTTTGGTGTAAACGCCATCTCCCAGGGTACAGAAGTGACAGTTCCATCCAACAAGGAAGACCCAGACTGGTGAGTGGAAGAAGACAGCGTTTCTAGAAGAAAGTGATTTTATCCTTGGAGTTCATCAGAATCAAGTAAAGAAGACTAGGTAGCAGACCCCAGACTCGAGCGAAGCAGACTTCAGAAATGTCAGAGAAAGCAGTGGATGTCCCTCCACGGCATCCAGTTCTAACAGGGAAGAGGGCTCAGTACTGGTATGGAGATCTCGGAAAGTAACTCTGTCACTTGCAAGTGATCTTAGCAAGGAAAAAAAAGATACATGTGAAGGTGTTTTCTTTCTTTCATCACCGAGAGCATTTGCAATTGCAGTATGAGTGCTCAGGGGGCTTCCCCGAGAGCTCAGAGGCGAAGAGGACATGTACCAAAGATGGACAGGAGGACGTGGAAGCAATGCGAGTGTGACACGGCAGCAGCGCTGTGTAAGAACACACCCTGAAGGCGAGGGTTCGCGTTGGCCGATGCGGGTGACAGACGATGACAACACTAAGAGCCATTTTTAGTCAGGTTGGTACAGAAAGGGGAATGACAAGGGGCAGGCCTTGACCTTGGGGTCACAGTGCTTATTCTTGTCTTTAGATTGGGAGAATGAGCATCAATTAGTAACAAGTAATAAATTAATGACAGGGAAATGGTTTCTTCCCTGAGTGAGTTATACCCCGTAGGACCAAGAAGCAGTCAGTAATGTCATTGAATTTCTGACGGAATCTTTAGAGACTAGAAGAACAGTGAAGTGCCCAGGACAGGGGGGAAACTTGTGAGTTTCCAGATTTAAAAAGGAAGGAAGTAAAGACTCTAGTATAGTGAGTTTTGTCAATTCCAGGCGATTATGAAGAGGGTAGTTTGCAAAAATTAGAAAAGCTACCAGTGGTCAGTAAAAGACAATTGAGGTTCCCCCCAAATAAGTCATTTCAGAGTGGTTGATCTTAATTTGTTAAGCTTGGGGTAGTATTTTAATATGTCTCTGCAGTTCCTGAGACACTTAGTTGGGTCTCTGGTGAAACTGCTGGGAACCAAACTGAGAAGTGTGAACCGCACGATGCCAGCGCAGTGCGTGGTAATGAAAGACTGTCATTAAAGGAGACTGGTCACGTATTACTTACCAAAATGCAAACAGTTCTATCAGTGAATTAAAGTTAAAAATGTTTTTCAATTTGCAGATACCATGAAGCTCTCAGGAATAGATCATGTATTTGATGGCAGAGTTAGGAATGATGGGCCTCATCAAGAGGATGGGTTTTATTTTAATAGGGAGGAATTAATGTGGAGCCTGCACTTGGTCTCAGACAGTTAAGAGAGCCAGCAGCCGTGGTACATGTGAACAAGACTCGGGGTTTTAAATGGACAGTAAACGCAACCCGAGTCAACAGTGTGGTGTGCCTGATGAAGAACTAATGTGAACCTGGGCTACGCTGAGATACACAGAGATAAAGCGGGGAGGGGAGTTGCTAGGAAAGTCACTGGGAGGTCGAGGTGCTTGAGCACTAAGAGCTAGAAGGAGGCATTGGAGCCGTGGGAGTATGGAGACTAGAAACTCAGTAAGTGGCTTTAACTACTCAAAATAGGAGAGACTTTTGCTATGTGTGATAGACTTGGCCCAATAGGGAGTAATTATACCAATCTGTAGGAAATAAGGGAGGTGAATTTTAGCCCATCAAAAGGAGGCATTTTCTTTTCTTTTTTTAAAAAGATCTTATTTCTTTTTAGAGAGGGGAAGGGAGAGAGAAACAGAGGGAGAGAAACATCAATGTGTGGTTGCCTCTTGCATGCCCCCTACTGGGGACCTGGTCTGTAACCCAGGCATGTGCCCTGACTGGGAATTGAACCAGCGACCCTTTGGTTCGCAGACTAGCACTCAATCCACTGAGCCACACCAGCCAGGGCAAAAGGAAGCATTTTCTAACAGCTCAGATGGACTGGAGTGTCACAGAGGGAAATAAGTCACCCCGTCTCAAAAGGAATGCAGGGATATCTGGATGACCTTGGGTGTATCTGGTATCGGAGAGGTCATTCTGGCACCGGGAGTACAACAGTGTGCTCATTCATTCATTCAAATGCTACCGAAGACATTGCAGTTGATTTAAGAACTGCGACAAATAAATAAGAAAACATGACTTTTATTTTTGCAAGTAAATTATTTTCAATAGCCAGAGGCTCTGATACCTCCTAGTGTTTATGTCACCAAATTAGAATATATGTAGTTTATTACCAGATGTTAAATTCTGTCACATTGCATTTCTGAAAAATGTCCAGAAAACATACAGAAAATAAGTAACCAAGAAATAGCTATGGAGACCTCATCATTTTCTCCTCCAAAGAATCTCCTTTTTCTCACTCTTTTTCTTTTCTCCCTTTCTACCTCCCTGCTCCTGCCCTTTTCCCACTGCACAGAGTTTTCCGGACTGCCGTCCTCTGCCGAGATTTTAGCTAAAATTTACTTAATTCATTTTATTAGTTAATTAATTTATTTATTTTGGCCTCAAAGATTAAAATAATTTTCTAAATTTAATGTGTACACAGGATGATTTAATACATGTATATATTGTGAAGTGATTACCATAATATGGTTAGTGAACACCTCCATTCCCTCACATGATTACCACTTTGTGAGTCTACGTGTGTGTGTGTGTGTGTGTGTGTGTGTGTGGTGATAAGACTTAAGATCTGCCCTCCTAACAACTATCAAGTATGAAATACAGCATTGTTAACTACAGTCACCACGCCTTACATTAGAAGCCCAGAACTATTCCTCTTATAGCCAGAACGTTGTATGCTTTGGGCAACGTCTTCCTATTATCCCCACCCCTTAGCTCCTGGTAACTGCCATTCTACCCTTTGTTTCTATGAGTCTGGAGTTTTGGATCCACAGATGAAAGAGGTAATACAGGATCTGCTTTCTTTGTCTAACTTCATTCAGCATAATGCCCTCAAGGTCCATGCTGTTGTCACAAAAATCAGGATTTCTTCTTTTTTATGGCAATAATATTGCATTGTATGCATTATATGTATCACACATTTTTTATTCATTGATCTGCCAGTGGACACTTAGGTTGTTTCCATGTCTTGGTTATTGTAAATAATGTTGAAATGGGCAGGAAGGTGGTGATTTCATTCCCTCCAGGTGTACACCCAGAAGCGGGATCTCTGGTAACATGGCAGTTCCATTTTTAATTTTTTGAGGAACCTCCATACTGTTTTCCTAGTGACTATATCAGCTTACATTCTCACCAACAGTGCACAGGGTTTTCTTTTCTCTATGACCTCACCATCATTTGTTATTCCTTGCCTTTTTGTAATAGCCATTCTGGTAAGTGTGAGATTACATCTCATTACTGTTTTGATTTGCATTTCCCTGATAATTAGTGATGTTGATCTTTTCACGTACCTGTTGGCCATTTACATGTCTTCTTAGAAAAAAAGTCTAGTGAGTCCTCTTCCCATATTTTAATTGGATTATTTTTTTTTGCTACTGAGTTATATGAGTTCCTATATAATTTAAATATTAACTGTTTATCAGATAGATGGTTTGAAATATTTTCTCCTGTTCCATAGTCTGCCTTTTTATTTTGCTGATTGTTTCTTTTGCTGTGCAGAAGCTTTTTAGCTTGATGTAATCCCACTTATTGATTTTTGCTTTGGTTGATTGTGCTTTGATGTTATGTCCAAAAAATCGTTGCCAAGACTCATCAAGGAGCTTTTTCCCAATGTCTTCTCCTGGTTTCAGAACGAGCATTTAAGTCTTTAATGCACTGCCAGTTAATTCTTGCAAGTGGTATAAGATAGGGGCCTAATTTTATTCTTTTGCATGTGAAATCCAGTTTTTCTGACAACATTTATTGACAAGACTACCTTTTCCCCATTAAATGTTCTTGACTCACTTGTCACATACTAGTTAATCTCACATGTGTGAGTTTTGGGGGAGCTCTCTAGTCTGTTTCATTGATTTATGTGTCTGTTTTTGTGCTAGAACCACACTGTGGATTTCTTAAGCTTTGTAGTCTAGTTTGAAATCAGGAATTGGGATGCTTCCAGCTTTCTTCTTCTTTTTAAGTATTGATTTGTCTATTTGGGGGTCTCTTGTTTTTCCATGCAAATTTTACAATTGTTTTCACTATTTCTGTGAAAAATGCCATTGTAATTTTGATAGGGATTGCATTGTATCTATAGATGGCTTTGGGTACTATGAACAGTTTTAACAAAATGAATTCTTCTGATCCATGAACATGGATGTCTTTCCATTTATTGGTGTCTTCTTTACTTTCATCAATGTCTTACAGTTTCCAGTGTACAGGATTCTCCCGCCTTGGTTAAATTTATTTTTAAGTATTTTATTTTTTAATGATATATTTTTTAAAGGTTTTATTTATTTATTTTTAGAGAGAGGAGAAGGGAGGGAGAAAGAGAGGGAGAGAAACAGCAATGTATGGTTGCCTCTCACGTGGCCCTCGTTGGGGACCTGGCCCGCAACCCAGGCATGTGCCCTGACTGGGAATCGAACCGGGTTCTTCTGGTTCCCAGCCCGCGCTCAATCCACTGAGCTACACCAGCCGGGCTTTATAATGATATTTTATATGATATTGTTTTCTTTATTTCTCTTTCAGATAGTTTGTTGTTAGTATGTAGAAATACGACTGAGTTTGTTATGTTGATTTTGTATTCTGTAACATTACTGAATTTATTTATTAGTTTTAACAGTTTGTTGATAGTCTTCAGAATTTTCTATGTATAAGACCATATCATCTGCAAATAAAGACGATTTTACTCCTTCCTTTCTGACTTGGATCCTTATATTTCTTTCTCGCCTAATTTCTCTGGTCGGGCTTCCAGTGCTGTGCTGAACAAGAGTGGTGAGAGTTGCCACACTGGCCTTGTTCCTGATCTTAGCAGGAAAGCTTTCCAACTTTCACCATTGAGTATGATGTTAGCTGTAGAGTTCTTGTACATAGTACATACCTTCTTTATCCAATTTGTTTATCAAGGAACGAGATTGAATTTTGTCAATTGCTTTTTTTACATCTATTGAGATTATATGATTTTTATCTTTTATGCTACTAAAATGCTACATCACATTTATGGATTTGTGTATGTTGAACCATCCTTGCATCCAAAGGGTAAATCCCACTTGATTATGGTGTATAAGCCTTTTAATGGCTATTGAATTTGGTTTGATAATATTTTGTTGAGAATTTTTGCATCTTATTCATCAGGGGAACTGGCCTATAGTTTTCTTTTCTTATAGTGTCCTCATCTGGTTTTGGTATCAAGGTAATGCTAGCCTCCAAAAATGAATTTTGGACTGTTCACTGTTTGTCATTTTAAAAAAAAAGAGTTTGCTGGGTGCTTGGGTGAGCAGGCTTTGTGTCTGAGGCCAGCAGGTGGGCAGGCACGACGCCTGGGACCATGGGGCAGTCCTGGGGCCTGAGGTCACTGGGCTGGGCCTGGTACGATAGTCTTCAGTGATGGTCCTACGACCTGGATCCTCCTCATGGGAAGATCTGGATCTCGGGTCCACAGGGGCCAAACAGGTTCTGGGAACCACTAGGGTGGCCTGGCATTTAAGTCTTTGGGGGCCAATTTGGTACCAGGACAGGCCAGGAGCTCGGTTTCATAGAAGCTTAGGTTCGAGGGCAGCCAGGCTACCAGGGGCTTGGAGCTGAGTGGTAGACTCGGCACTGGGCCCAGCTGGAGCCTGGGTTCTTGGGTGCTCACCTAGAGCCTTGGTTCCCAGGAGCTGACTGGGAGCATGGGGCCACTGGAGTCCCTAGATCATGGGACCTGGCCAGTACTGGGATGTGCTGGGGCTCTAGGTTCAAGAGAACATGCCACAGGCCCAGTTGCCTGCTTCTGGGAAGACTGGTGTTGGGTCAGCAGGAAAATTGGGAGCTCACTTCACTCTCCTTCTACAGGGGAGGTGTCTCTGCCCATGCTGCCTGGGCTCGGGGGTGTGGTGATGGGGGTAATGTGAGTCCATCTTTCCTACCCTCCTCAGTGCTTTTTTTTTCTTACCCAGAATTCTTAGATCTTGTGAAGGTGTTTCCATACATGGGTAATTGTTTAAGTTGATGTTTCTGGGAGGGGACAGGTGCTAGAAATTTCTATACTGCCATTTTTCTGGTGTTATCTCTGTTGATTTAACTTAAATGGTGGGGAAGTCTGATTGAAATAATGAAAAAATCTGAACTGTAGGACATTCAATCATAAATGGAGCTTTTCCAGCCACAGAGCATGTATACAGAGTTGCCCTGTGGTGAGAAGGAAGAGAAATTAGGCCCTAGGATTCCACCGTGCTCTTGGCCTGGCGAGGATCCTTTCTAATGAGCATGACTATTGGTTGGATAGGAAGGTTGCCAGGAAACGGGTTTGTTCTTAAGTTAAAAAGTGGGACAACTGTGATAGTATAAACAATAAAATATTAAAAAAGAATTCAAAACTGCTTCTGTGCACTATGATTTAAAAACAAAACAGCGAAGCTCTTTCTTCATACATAAATACGGTATGATACATTTCTGAATGCTTTCTGTATTCCTAAAGCCACCCCCAGGAGCAGAGTCGGTTGCTGGCATCAGCACATTTCCCTAAGTTCCCAGGAGCTGTGTGTCGCAAGGAAGCCCGAGACCTCCCAGTTCAGCCTCACCATTTTGCAGATATGAAAACCGAGGCCCACCGAGAAAACTGACTTATATAAAGATGTATGGCTTCTCTGCTGCAAAAGATCTTTTACATCAAACGCTGTCCTTCATCTCGCTTTTGGGACTTAATGTATTTTCCATAAAGAAAGAATGTATATATTATTAGCAGTGTAGGTACGAAGGGGCAGTAGAGATTTAAACTGAACTCAAGTTTTATTTGTATCTTATTCTGCCAATAAATTACAAAAACCCTTTAACTTTCCTCAGTCTGCCTAATCATCCCCTTTGGAAAAACCAGCCTAGGTACCAATTCACAACAGTCAATTGCTCAAAGATGGGAGGGCCCGGTGTAAGGAACAAACCCCTGTGGACTCTGAATTACTTTAGCTCATCCAAATATGTATGTTGGACTAGATTCTCGGTCATAGCCTGGTTTTGCAGCTTGAGAATGGGAGTCTGGTCTCATTTCTGTAGTCATTCTTTCCCTCTCTCTTTTTTCCAGCCGGGTTCCCTATCACAAGGCCTGACTCTTGGAAGTGCAGCAGGGTTCAGCTTTCAGCAGCCCCACACTGGTCTGCCTAGTACAAATGCTCCTGGCTTTGCCTTGGGGCCCTCACTGAAGCTGTTTAAGCTGCCATCACCGGGAAGGGAGCAGTGAGATGGATAAGTGCACTTCCCGGTCCCCGGTAGTGGTGTGCAATTAGGTGATTGTGTTCAGTATGAAGTGGTTGAACCATCCCAATGAGAAGTGCCGGAGATAGCCTCCCACTTGCTCTGCCTCACTGGAATCAGTCTTTTCACCTGCAATCTCCACTGCAGTCCACCCTCAGCAGGGGGCCCGCTCCTTCTGCAGGCAGAGCAGTGAGAGAAAGCCTCTATCTGGTGTGGGGTCAAGTGCCTTGAGGTCTGAGAAGCAAGCCTTAGGGTCCCAATTTACAGCAGGTCTGGAAGAGATTAAAATCTGAAAGAATGCAGTATCCTGAAAGCTTTGCCTTTCTCAACCCACCTCAAAACAATGGCTTTTTAGTCATCATCAGGGGCATTTCCCAAGGCCTGAGCGAGCTCTTGCTTTGCAGCAGCACCATCGGAAGGCTGAACCCAGAGCCACGATTCCCTGCTCGGTCAGAACATGCATTGCTGGGTGCCGGGTACTACTGGACACACTTGATTTGTATAACATCACTTAATCCTGAACACAAGTCTATATCCCCCAGTGTGCAGAGAAGGGAATAGAATCATTAAGAAGTTCAATCATTTGCTGAAGGTCACACACCTAGAAAGTGGCCGAACCAGGCGGGCTGGTCCAGAGTCAGATCTTAACCACTGTGCTCTGCTCTCACAGCCTAGACCTTATTATGTTCCCTCCTGCCTCCGAGCACAATCCTTACTTTCCAGCCAGACCCAGCCTTCTATCATCCACGGGTACCCCTGGCATTCTCCCACCTTGGTGCCTTTGTCCAGTTTCTTGTCTTTGGATGTCCTTGGTTTTGTTCCTGTTTGTTAAAACCTCATCACCATCCGTGGCCGAGCTCGCCCGCTGCCTGCCTCCTCCATGGAGCCTACCCGTCTCCTTCCAGCTATAATCATTTCCTCACTTCTGTGCTCGAGGAACACTTTCATCGTAGAATCCTATGTTCACCTACGTGACAAGTATCAGTTTATCTGTCTATCACCTATCTATCTATTTATCCATCTATCATCAATCTGCCTAGTCTGTCCATCCACCTATCAGTCCACCACCTGTCATCTTCATCATCGTTTACCAACCTGCTCTGTCACCTATTGCTCAGGTCTCCCCTGCCCTAGACTGTAAAGAAAGAAATCCTGTTTGTTTTTATCTCTGGATACCCAGTACCTACAAGGAAGCTTGAATGCAAATACTCTTTGAGTGAATAAGTAAACAAATGAATAGAGTTTGTACCTTTCCTTTAGTAACTATCACAGTCAGCCTTAAGTTTAGTTCTCTTCGTGAAATGTTTCTCTGCCAAACTTAATTATAAACCCCTTGGGCTGTGAGGCTGAGAACATGAACAGTATCTTCTTCAACTCAGAAGTCCTTCCCACACCGAATATAATGTGCCTCGGACATAGGAAGTGCTCATCGGTGTATGTTTGCTCACTTGAGTGGAAGGAACCTCATGGCACTATCAGTCATCAGACTGCCACTTATCTGAATATTTTAAACAACTGTTTGCAAATGCATTGTTTTTCCCCTGTAGGATTCTTGGTACCATGGCAACCAAATTGGTTTGACTTGTAAGTATGTCTTAGTTGCTGGAGGTTTTCCTTCTACCTGCTGCTATAAAAACCATACACTGAGACACTCTTTTAAAGACTGTTTCCATCTGAGCAGATTTGAGTGGGTAGAGCCGTTCTCCCTGCACCCTGCGACACAGTTTCTACCTGTTTCGCACCACCTCCTCCTCTCCCCCTGCTATCGATGAGGCACTTTGAGGCCTATCATCATGATGTCACAAGGTCAACAGTGGTCATTCCCTACGCATTCTCATTGGCTCAGAACTCCAAAGTCCAGAGCTCTAATGCCAGATGTGCTGGAAAATCAGCTGGCAAGCTGCTGCTTCCAGACTGGACACAGCTGACCATCCAAAGTGCTAACTCTCAGTTCTTGGCTGTGGTTCTCATCTTTAACATAAGAAACTACTATTGTGGCACAGATGCAAAGCAAGCATACTGGCATTGTGATATGTACCCATTTTTCCATTTTCCAGCTGGGCATTTTAGGGGAGTTGTCACGCCAGGATGTTGGCAGCATTGGTGCAAGACAAGCAAGGCTGTGAGCCAGCATGGAGAATGTCAAGTAAAGCATCCAGAGGAACTGCAGGGAAGACTGTAACCAAGGCAAAGTCAGGTTTAAGGCCACTTAAGACAGGCAGGGAAGTCAGACATGAGACAGTGGAAATGAAGATAACTCATAATCAGAGCAATAGCTGTTGGAGATGGCTAACCACACTGTCCACTGTCCACATTCTAGGGATATTAGTCCCTAGACTGGAGGGGCCATGTGGCAGGGATTTGGGTCTATATTGTCTCCTACCTGACCCCTACCTCCAAGAACAGTTCCTGATATAGAGGGTGCTCATTAAGTATTTGGCCAATGAATAAGCGAGCCCAGGACTGCAATATTTTATTTAATATTTACTTTGTAACTCATATTTAGCAAAAGCATCCACACACTTAGCTCGTGTGATCCTGCAGCAGCTCTTTGAGGGGGCATCTTATCCTGTTTTGTGAATGAGGGAACAGGCCGGCGCTTGAAGGGGCTGAGGAACGGAGGGTAGCTCAGCTGGAAAACGGCATTGCAGTTCCTTCTGCCACTTGGAGTTAGTTGCTTCTCAGCAGAGAAGGCATCAGGGATGAGCAGAACTCTAAGCTAAGGACAGACTGACATATGACTCTTTTTCTGGGAGCTACTGTTTCTCCAGGTGGGATGGGACAAGGATTGGAAGTGCAGTAACTCCTGACACCTTGCAAGCTTTGACCAGCACAACCTGGATTCCAGACCGCTGCTCGTGAGTCCAGGGCTGGTGGGACGTAGGAGCTTGCAAAGGGCCAAGGAGCTGAGCCAGCAACGATGGTTGGCTCTGCTGGAGCCCTCCTGAGCATCAGCCAGTTTATTGGGCATTTCTGCCAAGAAGCTAAGGCCTGGAGGGCTTCAGCTGAAGCTTACTCACCCTAGCCAACGAGGCATTTGTTTCCTGAAACTGCTCTGCAATTGATAGCTGACACTCTCTGAGCCCACCAGGGTCCAGGCACTGTGCTAACTGCTCCACAGGGGTGATTCCAGTCAGTGCTCACAGCAGTGCAGGGAAGGAGACCCCACTGCTTCCCCCAGCACATGAGGAGACTCAGGCTTTGACAGTGTCACTGCCCAGCTCACAAAGCTTTGTCAGCTCTTTCCTGGACACAGAATTTAAAGAGCTTGCAAGAGCCTGGCCTTGCACCATGTATTTCCGCCTTCTCGCATCCTCTGGTGACCCAGGCAATACGTCGAGTGTGCCCTTCCCTTCTCTCCTGCTCCTCTCACTGTTCCTCTCACCTGCAGGGGCCTCTCCTTCCACGATTTAAAGCTCCACTCAAGTTTCAACTCCTCAGCAGCCTTCCTGAGTACGTGTTACAGTTGGCCTTCTCCAAAATTGTAAGACTTTTAACTCAGTGCATAACAGTGGACACCCTTGCCCCACTCACGGTCGCCGTGTCTGCTTTGGTGCCCAGTCTGGACTGCCCACCCTTGCAGGCAGAGACATTGCCTCAGTCTGCTCAGGCTGCCATAACACAATACCAGAAACTAGGTGGCTTAAAAAAGGCATTTTTTTTCTCGCAGTTCTGGAGGCTGGAATTTCAAGATCAGGGTGTCAGCATGATTAGTTTCTGGTGAGAGCTCTCTTCTTGACTTGCAGAAAGCCATCTTCTCAGTGTGTCCTCAAGTGATGGGGAGGAGGGAGGAGTGGGAGAGAGAGAGAGAACTGGAAGACAGAGGAGCTCTCTGCCACTTCTTCTAGAAAGGCACTAATCCCATCATGATAGCCCCACCCTCATGAACTCATCTACACCTACTTACCTCCCAAAGGTCCCGCCTCCTAGTACCGATACCCTCACATTGGAAGTGAGGGCTTCAACATAATTTCTGCAAGGACACCTTTGTGAATAGCAGACAACAGCTCGTACTTCCCACGTATCTCTCTGCCATTGCTCCTTTCTATCAGTGAATTTACTGAGTGACCCACCCACTTTGAGTTAGTTTTCCAGGAATCATAGGTTTATGCTGATCAAGTCTCCTCCTCCTTAGTCTCTCTCAAATTCACCAATCAGCATCTGCAAGTAGCTGACCTGGGGTGTCCTTGTCCATCAGCTTGTCTTAGGAATACATCTCCATATGGTGTTCTTAGAGTCCTTACTTGTTTTTCCATCTTTTTCTACCATCTGTATAGAAGTGCCAGAAAGAATCCAGGTCATGTGATGCATTTATTCCTAGTTCACCAGCAAGTTATTTAACTTCTTGGATCATTATTTCTATGTCTGTAAATTGTGCTGAATAATACCTAATTCATAAGGTTGCTGCAAGGTCTAACTGAAATAATTTCTGCAAAGGGTCTGCGACAGCAGGTGACCTACCTGTTTTCATGAAGTCTAACAGTGTTGGTGGTGCATCGCTGAGTGGAATTTTAATAAGTATATTTCTATGCATTTATCAGATATTGATGCAATGGCTGCTTGCTATTTTGTTTGGTTTTGGTTTTTATCCAGGATAAGTTTCCAGGAGGTGACTGGCTTTGTATATTCTGATGTGTTTTAAATTGCATGCAATCTTAGAAAAAGGCACCATCATGCTTAGTTCTGCTGCAGACCCACAACAATTAAATTGGATGCCCTTGAATAGCTCCAAAATGATTAAACTGAGGGCTGTCGGAAGTAGCAAACACGGTTGAGGAAGAGACAGTACGCTGCCTAATTTGTCTCACAGTTACCGTGGTTACTTGAAGACGCAGTGGGTCCCCAGGGTCAGCGGCACACAGTGAAACAGGGAACTGTGGTGTTCAGGACGGTGCAGCCAACCCCGTGAGCTATGGGGGTTGCTACCGCAGCGATGGGCTGTCATTCTGAGCACAGCACGTCCCCAAGTGCCCCAGTGGCTTAATTTATAAGCAGTTAACATGGTATGTTGGGCTGAAAACAATAGTTTTTTTTTTTTTAAAGCTAAGGATTCTGACACTGCAACCTTTAAAATGCAATATACATCTCAGGGGGATTAAGCAAACAGCTATTTAAACCATAGCGAGGGATTTGGTCCTAGAGGGTATCTGTTTTAACTCCAAATACAAAGTGTTTAAGACGTGACTCATGCCTTGCCTGCAACAGCTGCCAATATATATATTTTGTAACAGCCCAAGACACAAAATGGAAGTTAAAACCAGTTTTTAGTATGCCGTAGTAGGAATAGAGAACAGGAGATTGGAAACTATAAAGAGTAATTGAAATTTACAAATAATTAAAGAAAAGAAATTTTATTTTGCCCAATGATTTAAACCACAATGCCTTGAATTAGGGCTTCTGTCAGAAAACAAAGTTGGCTGGTTTAATTTCTCTTTATTTACTCTGTCAAATCTCCAGCGGAGCAGCTAATCAGCAGTGAAATGTCGATTAAGATGGGTAACTAGAGAGAGGAAGATGAGTAACACAAGAAAAGAAATTTAAGAAGAAAAAAAAGTTCATTTCAGATGCTAGGTCCCCAGCATCTGAATAACCTGGTATTAACTGTGGCCTCCTCAGCTGCTTGATGTGTAACTAGTTCCGAACTCACCTCTCATTACCTAGTGGCCCGACAAAAGGGAGTGGAAAATATCCCTACATAGTGGCATCGAGAAAGGCTTCTCTGCAGATCAGACGTGCTCCTTTGGGGCAGTTTAAAGTCGTGTCCAGTGGTCTGAATTGAATTTCATTTTTTTTTTAACCATAGCAAATTTGTGCTTGGAAAAGTAATAAGAAGGCAATGTTATAATTGAGAGCAGGTGAAGTATATCGCACTCAACACTCCCCGCACAGAAAGGTAACTGTGATAGCATGAAGCTGGGGGAGCCTCCCAGAACCCACCCAGACGAGCAGCAGCTGCCTTCAGCAGCCCCCTGGCCATGGCCTCAGGTAAGCTTTACCCAGCCGAAGTCAGAGCTGCAGCTTGAATCCCTATTATTTATTTATAAAAACTATCTTGGGCCCTGGCTGCTGTAGCTCAGTGGATTGAGCATGGGCTGCGAACCAAAGTGTCACCAGTTCAATTCCCAGTCAGGGCACATGCCTGGGTAGCAGGCCAGGTCCCCAGGAGGGCTACATGAGATGCAACCACACATTGATGTTTCTCCCCATCTCTTTCTCCCTCCACCCCCTTCTGTCTAAAAATAAATAAATAAAATCTTTAAAAAAAACTATCTTGGATATTTATTATAATCATTATATTATTTTTCTATTCAAGCAAGAGATATTTTATTAAACATGTATTGAAAGCAAACAATGTCTAGTGGAGAAGATCCAGCCTTTGAAGTCAGAGTTGGGTTTGAGTCCTGGAATTTTTACTTATTGGCTCAATAAATATGGATAAGTTGCAGAATTTCTTTATATCTAAGTTTTTCATATGTAAAATGGAATGATAATACCTACTTTTAGGGACTATCTTGTTTTTAAGTGACATAATGTCAGCTGAATTTTTGAGTTCCCTCCAAATTAATATGTTGAAACCTACCCCCTAAATGATGGTATTAGGAGGGGGGCCCTTTAAGAGGTGGATTAGTTCACGAGGATGGAACCATCATAGAGGGGATTGGCATTCCTATAAAAGAGATTCCAGAGCATTCCCTTGTCTGCTTCTGCCCTGTGAGGTTGCAGCAAGAACACCCTCTATGAAACAGGCTCTCATCAGATGCTACATCTGCAGGCACCTTGATTTTGAACTTCCCAGCCTCCAGAAGTGCGAGAAATACATTTCTGTTGTTCAGAAGCCACCCAATGCGTTATGTTCTGTTAGAGCAGTTCAAAGGGACTAAGACAAAGACAGTTAACAACAGCATTCTGAACACTGCTCGGCCCATAGTAAGCACTCAGGAAACGACGGTTGCTGTTATTGCTGCTGCTGCTGCTGCTGTTCTTAAACCCTCCCTGCTTGGGGGTGGGGCAAAGGCTGATGCTTTAGCTGGCAAAACCCTGAGTCTGGCCATCTGAGCTCAGAGATAGAGAGTAATGGGAAAGGAAGTTGTCACAGTCCTCAAAGAAACCTTTAAACTCCATACAAAAGGGAAATCCAGCCAGAAAAAAAATGGAGAGAGTTTGAGGAGAGAGTCCTGGATGAAGCCACATAGGGAAATTTCAAGGCTTCATACTTTTGGACTCCAACACAGGAGTCTCTCAGGAACCACTCTTTCAACCCACTGCACCGGGGGGTCCATGATGCCAGAGAACTCCCCTCAGTGGGGTGGGGTGGCGGCTAGAGAGCAAGACCAGACGCAAGGCCAGCATTCCTTATTGAGATTCAGTCTTCATGCAGGAAACGGCACAGGTCTTGAGTGTAGAGCTTGATGAATTTTGACAATTGCCTACAGAGGTGGCAAACAGAAGGCCCGCGGGCCAAGTCCGGCCCTCCACCTTGTTTTATCCGGCCCAGCAGCGCCAAGCTCCTTGCCCCCAGTTAAGGAGTAGTAACATTATACAGTCCTAAAATTACATTCAGCCCTTTGAAGGCAACCACGTGGCTGATGTGGCCCCTGGTGAAAATGAATTTGACACCTCTGGTCTACACCTTGGTAACCACCATGCCGAATAGGACATAGAACATTTCTATCAACCCAGAAAGTTTGTATTTTGCCACTTTTCAAGCAACTCCCTCCTCACTACTCAGAAACAACCACTTCCTAATTTCTAGTATCCGTGTTGTGCCGGATCTGTTGTTTCATATGAATGGAATCGTATCATGTGTACTTTCTTGAGTCTGGCTCCTTTAGTGCAACCGAATGTTTTTAAGATCACTCATGACATTGGGTGTATTAGAAGTTTGTTCCTTTTTATCACTGAGTAGTATTGCCTGTGTGAGTATCCCGCAGTTTGTTCCTTATCTAATGGACACTTGGGTTTCCAGTTTAGGGCTGTCATGAATAAGGCTGATTCATGAGTGAGTCTTTTTGTGTGTATATGTTTTATTTCTCATGGGATAACCCTTCAAAGTTGTCTCAGATTGCAGCAAGAGGGCATGCCTTTGCATCCCCTTTGACCAGTCATTGGATGAGAGTTACTCCGGAGACAGAATGGAACTCTGGCTGAGACAGATCCCTTTTGCCGGGGAAATGTCTAGAGAGAGTCAGCTATGAGCCCCAGCAGCCAACACCTGCAGCTGGGGATGACGGCCTCGGTCTGAGTGGGGGGCCTGGGGTGTGCATCGCAGCATCTGCTACACTATCTAAGACATGTTCTCTGGCTCCAACATCGTTTTCTCCTGTTTTCCTCCTGAAATTTTATGGTTCTTTAGCATTTATGTCTATGATCCATCTCGAAATTATTTCTGTGTATGGAGCAAGTTAGGGGTTGAGGTTTGTTTTTTTTGTTCTGGCACCATGTGTTGAAAAGACTTTCCCTGTTGAATTTCTTGGTGCCTTGGTTGAAAATCAATTGACCCTATATGTGTGGGTCTATTTTTGGATTCTCTCTTCTGTTTTACTGGTTTATTTATCCTTACATGAGGCAATGTTTTAAAAGAAATCTAGCAGAAACAGTGTAACCTTTTTCTTAATCAGGAAGGTAAATTGGTAGCTTAGGGAAGCAAGGAAAGCAGCATGGATCATGCCGGTTCATTCAGGCAGATGCAGACAGTAATGGGCCGTAGCAATTAAAACCTGGAGAAGAGCGCGTGGCACGATCCCAGAACTGGCCAGGCTATGCCATACTTACAAACTAATTTTGAAATCTTAGTGGCTTAACTCCATAGAAGTTTCTCTCTTCCTCAGAGCACCACCTGGTGCGAGTTGAGTGGCTCTCCTGGGTAGCTCTTCTCCAAACAGTGACTGGAGCACCCCAGCTGCTTCCTTCTTAAAACTGTGCCACCTGGGACTTGTGCCTGCCAAGGCTCCGTGGACTGGGAAGAGGGAGCTGGAGGACTGCACAGGACATTTTTAAGTGTCTGGCTTAGATGTGTTCTCACCACATTCACTCAGATCTACTGTCTGAAACCTAGTCAGCTGACCAACCTTAACTGCAAGGGAGACTGGGAAGTGCAGTCTTTGTTGAACATAAGCATTGACCCTGCCACAGGTGAGCCTGGGCGGAGGTGAGACTCGGGACTGGGGGCAAGGTAGGTTTCGATAACTTTCATTGTGGGAGGTTTTGTAGCAGAGCTATTCAATGCATGAGCTCTAGAGCTAGATTCCTCCAGTTCACACGTCTCTCTGGCCCTTACTACATGGGTGACCTTGAGCTTGTATTTCCTAGTATCTCAGAATATTTACCTGTAAAATGCAATGTGTAACAACACTCATCTTAAGATCTTAAGAGGTTGCAGTGAAAATTTCAAGAACAGTATACACATAGCCCTAAGCATAGTGCTTGGCATAGAACAAGCATTTAGTGAATGGTATCAATAGTAATTATTATATACATCCTCAGGGGCCTGTAGGCATTGCCTGAAGGAGTTGAGATCCAGGGGAGCCAGCCCAGCCCAGCTTCTTCCCCTGTATCCAGCCCTTTCTTCCACACGTCCTGGGAACACAGAGGGATCAGAGCATCAGAACTGAAACAGCCCTGAGCCTCACACCACTTTACATTTATAAGAGTTGTTCTCTGGGAGAAATATTGTTAAGTGGTCAGAGGCCGTACCCAGTAGAACTTTTAAAGGATTTCTGGTCCCACGCACCTTGGATTATAGGTGTTTTGACTCTCTGTTTTCATCTTTGACATAGGCTACGTGGTTGGTCTTGAGCTGGTTTGCAGCGACAGCCAAGGAGACCAAGCTGTTTGAGGAAAAGCAGATGAGGAGAGAGGCCCTAGTGTTTCTTTATGGCATAAACTGGACAGATGTTTGTACTCTGAATATTTGTTTGGCTTTTCAGAAGTTAATATTAGGATAGGAAGTCAATTGAAAATGTATGTTCATACTACATTTAGTCCAATTGAAAGCCTTGTCTGGGTTACTAAAAATGTTTCTCTTTTCTTCCTTCTGAGTGACTATGGGTAAATTACCCTTGTGGGTGTTGATCTTCATACCCATATAAAATGGAGATGGTAAAAGAGCAAATTCTGATAGTCTTTTGGTCAGGAAAAAATGAGTACAAGCAGTTCTGGCTGCTGCTTGGTAGTCACATAAGAGTGAAGAAATGCTTGCCTTTCTGACACTGGGCAACGCTGGTTTTCAAGAATTTGAAAATTTGCTGGTGTAACATTCTGAAATAAGGATGGAAGGAACACTTGGCTGATGCCCAGCCATGTGGCTCTTGCTTGTTATAGTTTAGAAGGACTGCAATTGAAGGCCCAGGCTGCGGGGACTGGGACGGGGTAGTCACTGGAAGAGGGAACTTGGCCTGGTTTGATGTCTGGGGGAAACATGCATTTTGTTAGCAACGTCCATTCTATTTTGACTTGAAGGGTCCTGCCACCCTAGATTAATCCCTCTTCAGTTTATTCATTTGTTTTTTACCCAGCTGGGAGTGAACAATGGAATTTTTAAGTCAGGGAGAGTAGAACTGAGATTGTCATTGAATTTTGCTCTGATTTTTACATTGGTGATTTCTCTCCCTGAGGACTTTCTATGAGGAGCTCCCAGCACCCTTGTCTTAGTGAAGGAACCAGCCAGAGAGCCTGATCTTGGAGGCAGGTGATAGAACTCAAGATGTGGGTCCTTAAATAAGTGCCTATTACTCGCACCAAAGATACCCTTACAACGTTCTATTTTAAGGCATTTTCTGGCAGGGAACATTTATCTTTGAGTGACTTCCAAAGTTCTTTTAGCCATGGGAAGGCTGAACTGGAGATGGCTTAGCCATTAACTACTAGGGTGATAAGCACTCTACAATTTTCTAGGGAGAGGCCTAAAGACAGCCGATTCCACATGCTGTACTTATCAGAACACCAGGGGAGACAGCTCACATCACTTGGGCTTCAGTCACAGTATACAACATAGCCAGGCACGGTTACATGCGAGGTCAAGCCGTACTCTGCATCGCGTTTCACAGCTGGTGGAGGCTGTGTGGTAGGTACTCCTCTGGGGTGTGGGACAGTCCTTGGGAGCTCAGGAAGCAGCAGGTGTACACTTCTACAGAAGCCCAGTCTTCTACAGATACAAAATTGTCTTTAGCCTGCAAAGCTCTCCCAGTTCTGCCAATTTTGGTTAGTATCATGACTATGAAGCCTTTCTAGCCATGAGTTGTTAGAACCAATATTTTTACAAATAGCTGTTTATTCATGGCTTATCAAATCTGTGCTATTCACTCATGATTTTGGAATCTTAGGATGTATGTCTGAGGCTTCATCAGCTTGTAAGGGTCAATTATCTTCTAAATTGTTTGCAACGTCCAATTTTCCCTCTTCCACCTTCAGTTTGTCAGACCATTCTTCCTAAGCCTCCTGAACCTTGAAAGCATTCCCCATACCCAAGGCAACAAAGAGTCCCTTCTGCCCAGCGAAGGAGTCCAGCTTCCTCAGCTCACCATCCTGTGGTCCACAAACATTTCCAACCTCTTCCTATTAATCTTAGACTATTGGAGAGAAGAGTGGTCTCAGAAATGCCCGAGGCTCAGGTGTTATAGATACGGACGCAGATACACAGTAGTGAAGTGATCTGCTCAAGGTTACACTGGAAATTAGCAACGGAACTGGAATAATGAAAGCTCCATGAGCTCAGGGACTTTTATTTATTTTTTTCCTGTGGTGTCACCAGCGCCCAGAACACTTGGAAATTCAATAAATATGTATTGAATTAATCTGTGAAGGAACTGGGCCTAGACTACCAGTCATCACAGTCTCCGTTCAGCCCTCTGTCCACCTCTCTGCTGCCCTCGGCAAACCTTGGCTGCCCCAGCCTGATTGTCCTCCAGGTGTTTGCCTTCAGCATTCTTCCCACCCTGAGGCTTTCTCGCAGCCAAATTCTTCCTTCAAGGCTCCATTCAATCCTACCACTCCTTGAAGTCATTCCCGACAGCCCTGGATTTCGAATGACTCACTCAGTCGGCCTCCTGTGGCATCTGCAGTCTTCACTGCTCACTTACCCCAGGCTGCTGTGTGATGCTTGCCTCCCATGAGCACGGTCCACACTGGCCCAGCGCACCCTCTGTCCTGCAGGGGCTCTGTGTGGGGGTGATGAGCGTGGCATTGTTAGACTGTGATGTCGACTTTCGGTTAGGCTCCTCTCGGCCTCACCCCATCCTCTGCTCAGTCCTGTGTCTCTGTTACTCACTTCGCTTAGTTACATGCCTGGCTTCATCTCTCTCGTGTCCTGAGTGCTGGGCAGTGGTGAGTATGACGATTATCTCCGGAATGCGTGGAGCGTACTGCAGCACAGAAATCGAGTGAGATCAGAAGGGGGAAGAGAGAAATCAAAATTAGAATAAAACTTGAGTACTTTTAAAAAATGATGGAAAGTTAACCAAAGAAGAGCAGAGAACATTATAGGCAGATGTATCCTAGCAGGACAGTGTTGTAGGAAACAGCAAGTAGCTTGGCGTGGTCAGAGGAAGACCACACATGGGAATGTGGAGGGGTTGAAGCAAACGTATAGGCAGCGGCCAGATCCTAATGGCTTGTCTGCTGGAGTATTTGAACTTGATTGTACATTCATTGCAATTTAGTCCTTTACTCTTAGAAATAGTAACAAAAACATTTCCACAGAAAGGTGATAATTATATATGGTTTATACTTCAATTGAATACTATTCAAGAGAATGAAATAGGTCTATATATATTTAAACAATATAATTGTCGACATAAGTCAGGTAAAATATTTGTGTGTGTGTGTACATTATATACACAGACAGAAAAATTTTATGATACATAAGAAGCTTAGTAGAACTCTCAGGGTCTGGAGTGAGCGAAATGTTGACATGTCATTGGATATCCTTAGGTAGTTAAAAACTTAAACTTGACTAAAAAAATCTTAGTTAAAAGATGAGCGGATATTTAGACCTAGAACCATGTGGTACTGAGGTTTTTAAATATGATTTTCATTTAGGAAATGATATGATCATAATTTCAAAAAGATCATGGGACCAAGACCATATGATTTCACTTAGATGTGGAATCCAAAGAACAAAATAAATGAACAGACAAAACTGAAACAGACTCATAGATACAGAGAGCAGACTGCTGATTGCCTGAGGAGAGGGATTTGGGGGACTGGGTGAAAAAGGTGAAGGGATTAAGAAATGCAAATTGCCCTGGCTGGTGTAGCTCAGTGGATTGAGCGCAGGCTGGGAACTAAGCGGTCCTGGTTCAATTCCCAGTCAGGGCACATACCTGGGTTGTGGGCCAGGTCCCCATGAGGGCCATGTGAGAGGCAACCATACATTGTTGTTTCTCTCCCTCTCTTTCTCCCTCCCTTCCCCTCTCTCTAAAAATAAATAAAAATAAAATCTTAAAAAAAAAAGAAGTGCAAATTGGCAGTTACAGAATAGTCATGAGGATGGAAAGTACAGCATAGAGGAGATAGTCAATAATATGGTAATAACTATGTACGGTGCCACATGGGTACTGGAAATATTGGGGGGACACTTTCTAAAGTAGATGATTGTTCAACCACTATGCTATATACCTGAGATTAATACAAAATAATATTGAATGTAAACTATAATTGAAAAACAATTTGTAAAAGATCACAGGGTGGTAGTGGGGAAAGCAGATGGAAGAAGTGCCTATTGGAGGCAGGCAGACCAGGTGGGTGTTGGAGACTATTGCAGGAATCAGAGAGAAGAGATGGGGGTGCAGCAGTGGGGGTCAAGGTCAAGTTGGAAGGAAATCTGAACTATGAGTATGCCAGAGCTCCAGGACCTACATGGGAGGAGCAGGGAAGAGTGAGGCGTGACTGCCAGGTCTGTGTTGCTGTAGCCCCTGGCTCTCCGGTGTCACTGTCACTGGACAGGGAAGATAGGAAGGAGACTGCCCCACCCCACCCCAGTGGCTTCAGTTTGAGGTGGTCACAGTGTGAGGTGTCTCTGTTAGGCAATTACTATTCTTTGAATAAGAGGACTGGTGGTCCTTGTTGGGGTCTTCCAAGAATTTCTTTCTGGATTTCACACTCAGTAACATGAGTTAACATCCAGCATTTTCACAGCGTTCATAGCACCCAAGTCTTACCTTTCCAACTGTAAGAGTCCAGTTCGTCTCTAGTTAATGGGACCACGAGGCAGAAAAACTAAAGCAACATTAGCCTGTGCATTCTGCCCATGTCTGATAGGGAGTTAGTTCTATCTCCTGGGTCTCAAATCTAGATGTCCCTTTGGTAATATTGCCACTGTGGCATTTAAAGGTGAAGGGTAACTATGGGAGAAATAGTAAAATATGACTGTAATACATTAGCCTTGATTTTTTTCCCTTCCACACTTGGATGGTCCCTACAAGATATAGAAAGAAGAAAGTGAACTTGTTTTCTAGGAAATTCGATGTAAGACCAGTTGCTCTGCTGTTTTCTTATTCCCCAACTTTTTCATCTATATTAAGGGTTGTTTATTTTCTGGATTTGTACAACATTTGCCATTTCACTCAGAGAAGTGAGAGGCTGCATGATTAGTTAGTAAGTGTTTATTGATTACTTCTGGGCCTTTTGGCAGAATTGAATTAGAGCCAGGTGCTATCCCTTTGTGCTCAGTGATAACTTTTGTTTTGTTTTGCTTTCTTGTAGAAGATGGAGAAATATGTTCCTTTGGCTAACAACAGGGACAGTGGAAATTTTCTTTTTTTAATCCTGGTAAATGGCAGGATACTTAAGCTCAACCGATCATTTTTAGCTAAGTGATAAGCAGTATGATTTGAATCATTTTCTTCTGTAGCTGCCTTCATTATGAAGAGACCCTGAAATTAATTAACAAGTGCCTAGTTATCTCCTAGGCCTTCAGAGTGTATTTAAAATCTGAATGGCAAAGCCAAATACTCATCTCCTAGCTTGTTACTGAATTGGGGCAGCGATGACTTGCTTCTACATCAAGAATTTTCAAGAATGTGCTGACACCAGTGCCCTCTTTCCTCTAAAGTCTACTTTTATGAGACAGAAACAATATTTCTTCTTCTTAAATGTTTATGGAATTTATTGGGGTGGCATTAGTTAATAAAATTACACAGGTTTCAGGTGTGCATTTCTCTACTCCATCATCCGTATATTGTATGGTGTGTGCAACACCCCAAGTCAAGTCTCCCTCTGTCTCCATTTATCCCCCCTTTCCCCCCTTCTGCCTCCCCCAGCCCTCCTTCTGGTCATCACCATGCTGCTGTGTCTATGAGGTTTTTCTTTCTTGGCTTAATCCCCTCACCCAGCACCCCAAATTCCCTCCCCTCTGACAGCTGTCGGTTTCTTCTCTGTTTCTATGGGTCTGTTTCTATTTTATTTGTTGTTTATTTTGTTCATTAGATTCCACACATGAGTGAAATCATATGGTGTTGCCTTTCTCTGACTGGCTTATTTCACTTAGCGTAATGTTCTCCAGGTCCATTCATGCTGTTGCAAAGGGTAAAATTTTCTCCTTTTTTTATGGTCAAGTTGCGTTCCAGTGTGTAAATGTACCACAACTTTTTTATCCACTCATCTACTGATGGACACTTGGGTTGCTTCCAAATCTTGGCTATTGTAAATAATGCGGCAATGAACATAGGGTTGCATATGTTCTTTCGAATTAGTGTTTTGGGTTTCTTCAGATATATTTCCAGAAGTGAGATCGCTGGGTCCTAAGGCAGTTCCATTTCTAATTTTTTGAGAAAACTCCGTACTGTTTTCCACAGTGACTGCACCAATCTGCATTCCCGGTAACAGTGCACAAGGGTTCCCTTCTCTATGTTCTTGCCAACACTTGTTCTTTGTTGATTTATTGATGGTAGCCCTTCTGATAAGTATGAAGTGATATCTCATTGTGGTTTTAATTTGCATTTCTCTGACAATTAGTGATATTGAGCATCTTTTCATATACCTGTTGGCCATCTGTATGTCCTCTTTAGAGAAGTGTCTATCGAAGTCCTTTGCCCATTTTTAATGGGATTGGGTTTTATTATATGTGTGTGGGGTTTTTTGTTTGTTTGTTTTTGCTGTTGAGTTTTTAATTTCTTTATAAATTTGTGGATATCATCCCCCTTATCAGATGTGTCATTGGCAAATATATTCTCCCATTCAGTAGGATGTCTTTTCATTTTGTTGATTGTTTCCTTTGCTGTGCAAAACCTTTTTAGTTTGATGTAGTCCCGTTTATTTTTTCTTTTGTTTCCCTTGCCCAAGGATATGTATATCAGAAAAAATATTGCTATAAGAAATGTCAAAGATTTTAGAGCCTATGTTTTCTTTTAGGATTTTTATGGTTTCAGGGCTTACATTTAAGTCTTTAATCTATTTTGAATTTATTGTATATGGTATAAGAAGGTGGTCTACTTTCATTTTTTTACACATATCTTTCAATTTTCCTACCACTATTTATTGAATAGACTGTCTTTACCCCATTGTATGTTCTTGCTTTTTTTTGTCAAATATTAAGTGTCTTTATTTCTGGGTTCTCTATTCTGTTACATTGACCTATTTGTCTGTTTTTGTGCCAGTAACATGCTGCTTTGATTACTATGGCCTTGTAATATAGGTTGATATGAGGTAGCATAATTCCTCCAACTATTTTTTTCAAGATTGCTGTTGCTATTTACGGTTCTTCAGGAAAAGAAAATTTGTGGATTTAAAATGCTGAATCTTTAGAAAAATCTTTTTACCTTCTATGTCAGTTTTTCTGAAGCTGATAGCATTTAATTTTATTCATATAACCTGAAATTCTTTCCCTTCCAACATCACACCCTAACTTGCTTTTTATCTTTCTAGAAGATGTGAATTAAGAATCAGAACTCCTGAGTTGTAAGCAGTTTCTTTAATTGGCCTTTCATTCCTTGATGCCTTCATTTTATCAAAATTATGACCAATTCCATTTCTAGAACAACTTTAGTGTCAGCCAGCCTATTCTCTTGGAGAAAAATGTTTATATGAATGTACAATATTAATACTGAGCATGATCACATCCCAAGTTGATAAAATTGCCACAAACTGGTACATCCAAATCTAATATAAATCATGACAGCATGGGCTGAAATGGTAATTCCTACGAAATAATGGGCAGGATCCCAATGCTTCTGCTACAGTTTTCTTTCAGTTTTTTTAAACCATCTTAACTATTTTTAGATATACATTCAGTGTTATTGAATATACTCACACTGTTGTGCAACTATCTTCAGAACTCTTTCATCTTGCAAAACTGAAACTCTAGGCCCAATAGCAACAATCATTTCCTCCTTCCCTCAGTCACTGGTAACCACTATTCTGTTTTCCGTTTCTCTGAATTTGATTACTCTATATACCTTGTATCAGTGGAATCATACAGTATTGTCTTTGTTACTGGTGTATTTTACTTATTATAGCTCCTCAGAATTTGTTCATGTTGTAGTATGTGTCAGAATTTTTTCCCTTTTTTAAGGTTGAACATTCCATTACATGTATATACCATATTTTGTCCATCATTTCTTTTTTTTTTTTAAGATTTTGTTTATTTTTAGAGAGGGGAAGAAAGGGAGAAAGAGAGACACCAGTGTGTGGCTGCCTCTCAGACACCCCCTACTGGGGACCTGACCCACAACCCAGGCATGTGCCCTAGACTGGGACTAGAACCAGCGACCCTTTGGTTCTCAGGCCAGCATCAATCCACAGAGCCACACCAGCCAGGGCTATCTTTTCTTCCATAAATGGATACTTGGGTTTCTTCCACCTTTTGGCTATTGTCAGTAATGCTGCTGTGAACAGGGATGTACAGATAACTCTTTGAGACCCTGCTTCCAATTCTTTTGGGTATATATCCAGAAGTGGAATAGTTGGATCATATGATAATTCTATTTTTAATTTTCTTGAGGAACCATGTATTTTTCCATGATGACCCTACCATTTTACATTCCTACCCACAGTGCACAAGGGTTCTAATTTCTCCACATCTTTGCCAACACTGATTTTCTATTTCTTTTTAAATAATAGCCATTCTGATGGGATGAAGTGCGTTTTTTATTGATTGATTCTTAAATAGGAGTAGCTAAGGATCACCTGATAGTTGAAGATAGCCTAAAAAAATGAAAAAAGAAAAAAAAGATGTTGAGACAGGAAGAATGGCCTCATAGAAAATAGAAATAAATTAAATGAAAATGATATTATATACTACATCTGTAAACAAGATGCTCAAAAAAAGGAATGAACAAAACATTTAAAATATGATTGTTGAAATTTAAAAAATATTGCAAGTGTGGAAGATAATATTGAAACAATTTTTTTACAAAATAGAATAGAGATACAGTGATGGAAAATATGAGAGAAGGATAATAATAGAGAATAAATTCAGGGAGCGGGGAGCAGAAAGAGAGAACAAAGAAAAGAGACCAAAGAAAATTATCAAAGAAATACGTAAGATAATTTCCTAAAATTGAAGGACCAGAGTGAAAGCATTCACTGAATGTCTAGCACAAATGAATAAAACATTATGTACAGAAAAAAAATTTTGTGGAAGTTCTGAATACCTGGGAGAGAGGGAAGCTTTTATGAGCATCTGAAGGAAGAAAACATACATTGAAGCAGGCCACCCACAAAAGAACAAGAATCATAGCAACAAGGGATGCAATATTTTAATAGTGTTCAAACTTCAAAATTTTGAGTGGAAATATTTCTCTGTCCAGAAAAACTATTAGGCAAGTGTAAGAGTAGAATACAGATATTTTTAGGTACATTCTGGGGGTGAAGGTGGGGGGCAAGAAAAAAGAAGGTAGAATTCTAGAAATAATAACTTCAACCCAGGAAGGTAATGATGGAGAATCCTAGGGTGACAACTGGGTTGTACTGATGGATGGGTAGCAACTAGTCATGATTGGAGCAGGAGAAAAGATTGCTTTATTAGGGAGATATCACAGAATAGGGATAGCAGGGGGAAGATTCCACAGATATGTCATGATCTTTGATTCTTTAGATAATATATGTAATACAGAAAGCCATTGCAAGAGGGAAAACAAAGGCAACTAGAAACTCCAGAAAAAATAAAAGATGTCCAGAAAGGAGGTATGATCACACTGTACAATTTAGCTCTAAAGTGAACAATATTTATGAAGTCATCATCATTGATTTCAACATTTAGAATTAAATTATAGACAAAGCACAGAAGACAGTCATGGCCATAGAACCCATGTAAAAGATCTACTTCACATATAAAAGCATAAATACAAACAACAGAAGTTCAGAATTAGGTGTCGGGAGGGAGAAATGAAGGGGAAGATAAAGGCACTCAAACTCTTCATTTATTCACAGAGTGGGAAATTAACAAGGTGTTACCTGTAGTAGATAGAAGAAGAACTAAAGATAAGTATGATTTCTAATTACAAATAAATTGAAAGTAATAATAGATAATATCTAAAGTCAATACATTTAGTAATAATCATGGAAGCATGATCACAGAGTGAAATGGAGATAATCAGAAAAACTTTTGGGGAATGACAGCAGTTGTGATGTGGTATGGGGACTGAAACTCATTTTAACACTTTTTTTTAAATATTTGATTTTCAGCAAACGTGTAAAGAATTTTGAATAGACATAAATTAAAAGTAAAATTATTCCAGGATAGCAAGTAATGGAATGGAATAATAATTATGACGTCTATAGAGAACTTGGAAAATATTTTTCAAATGTTGAAAAATCTGTGAAAACAGATGTACAATATGCCCATAATTTCATAAAGTTTATGTGCATATGGACAGAGATCAAAAGTAGTATGCAGATAAAATAGGTATTTTGTGTGAAATTTTGAATGATTTTCTTTGTAAAATTTTATTTAATATTTTTCATTGCTTTTTTGTGGATACAGCTTAGTATTTATGGGTTATTTTATGCAGCTATTTTACCTTTCAGGACTATTTATGAAAATATAATGTGACAGTGAATTGTGTGAGAAAATAGCATCCTATAAATGTATTACCCTAGCACTAAGAAAGGTCACTTTGGCTATGAAAGAGTTACAGTGAAGGGGGCCTTTTATTTGGGGTATGCTGACCAGTTTTCAATTTCTCTCACTTCAGATTTGTAAATTACTGCTGAAAATGCTTATGTTTGTGGTAAATGGATTTTATGTCACTAGATGACTTGGCTTCATTACTCGAAATCTGCATGTTCATTCCAAGCAGAGTCTTTCTATTGGGAGACAGAAGAGATGGTCTCAGTTTTTAATGTGTTTTTCAAATTAAAGCAATCATTAAGTACAGCTTGTTTGTATTGTCTGTTTGAGAATTACAGAAGAATTTTTGGTTGGTCTGTTATTCTGTACTGGCTTCAATACCTGTATACCTGGGGTTCCTAAATTTCACCTGAGTTGCTTCACTCTGACTTTTCCAAACCATTCAGGACCAAGCTGCTATAGAAGAGAATTCCTATCGAACATTCTACTAAGTTATTTTTATTTTTTAACTATATTTTATTGATTATGTGTTACAGTTGTCCCACTTTACCCCCCTTCTTGCTCCCCACCCCCTTACCCCCCTTTCCCCACCCTTTAGTTTTGTCCATAGGTCATACACATAAGTCCTTCTGCTCCTGCACTTCCTATACTATTCTTAACCTCCCCCTGTCTGTTGTCTACCTACCATTTATGCTACTTGTTCTGTGCCCCGTTCCCACCCTCTCCCCCTACCACTCCCTTGTTGATATTCCTCCATACCTTATATAACTCCCTTTAACATTTCATACAATAAAGGCTGGGTGGTGATGAACTTCTTGAACTTGACCTTATCTGAGAAGCACT
>PVJI01000009.1:0-129436 GCA_004026765.1 Micronycteris hirsuta
CAGGTCCATGACCCAAGACAAGAACTGGGGCTGATGCGAGCTGAGCCCCAAGAACACAAGGCCATCATCATTTGAGCCGAGTGGGAAGCAGCCCAGGCCAGGATCTCCAGATAGGGAAGCGGAGGCAGGAGGGAGGAGCGCAGACCGAGGAGAAGGGGCCCTGACAGTTGAGGAGAGGAACGATTAACAATGAGGAAGAGTTAGACAAGAGACCAAGAACCCACAGAACCAACTCCCTCCCACATTTCACACAGAATTAAACACATGCTTGATTTTAAGTACACATGCTGCTGGATTAAGAAGCAAGAGAAAATCAATTCATTTATGACTAACACCAAAAAGGAAAATCTTATAATACTGCTTTGTGCTTACAGTTTTCATGTAGTGCAGAAAAACCCAAATAGCATCTGATTCAATTTACATAACTTTACATAATCTCATGATTACCATTTGTCAAGGAAGCTGCAGACCTAATCTCTTCCATTTATTTGCCTCCAAAACTGACAAAATGGAAAACATTCTGGACAAGTAACTTTCCGCCCTCTTCTTAAAAATCACAAGGAGCCAAATTCTACAACTCTTCCTAGTAACATGCTTCCAATATTTCAAGTCTGAACATTCTAAAGTCTTATTGATGCATGAAGTCAATAAACAAATATTTACTGACCCCTGCTATTTTCAAAGCACTGATTTCAAAACTGGGGGGGAATTGGTGCCCTTAGCTTAAAAGTCTACTACAAGCCTACTGACCTGGGGACAAGTTACTGACCCTTCCCAACACACATTTTTTTTTTATGTAAAACAAGAATATTACTAGGCAGTTCACAAGGTTGTTCTGGGGTTAAATTTAGTTTCTTAGCACACAGTACGCACACAACAAAACTATTTGTTGGGTGAGAGAAACTGCTTTTAATCGGAGAGCCATGGCACAAGCATGCTAAAATTCGTGATTCATTTATACACTGGGCAAGAAAATGATAAAGGGATATGTAGTATATAGTGAATTTCAAAAGACAAATACAAATACTAAACAAGGATTTATAAGAGAAAAAGACTATAATTTTTTACTCCTAAACAAACAGTTGTGCACACCACCTGTACAGAGGTTTTTGATTTACAGAGGACCAGTGAGTCCGCCTTCATGCTTTTGGTCTTTGTTTTGTTCCACAGACTTAAACAAAACTCACATTTTCTTAGGGTTCTGTTCATGAAGTGCACGTATTCAGAGCCCTTTTTAAGTCTCATTCATTGCTCTTTGGATTCTTTCATTCAGAACATTTTTGAGCTGAAGGAAAACTTAACAATATCTGGTCAGCTGGTGGTGTAAGACAGAACCTCAGGAATTCGAGGCCGCACACTCCGAGCTCTCCCACCCCACGCCCCACATTCGAGGCATCAGCCCAGGTGCCCACACAGCCCAAGCGGATAAGAAGGCCCAGGCAGGGAACAGAAGGTCTGGAGAGCAAGCAAATGGCCACCTTAAGAGGCGGATGCTCCTGTAAGGGCTGTCCTGTGGAATGCAGGTCAAGGTATCTGCATCATCTAAGTTTTCAAGAGATGAGGATAACTCAGGCTTTTAAATAAAGTGATCTGTAAATGGCAAATACAAAGATTATTTCAAAACACTGGTTAGATCAAAACATACACAGTCTCATGTAAACATACAAACACATGCTCATCCACACACATGAATGCACACACATGTTCAGATACAAAGACACACACATGCTCACACAAACACACCCATTTGCACATGCTCACACATGTTCATGTACACACACAGACGTATGCTCAGCACACATGCAAACACACACATACAACTGCAAACCAAGTCCACTCTGGTCTACACCAGGATGAATCTGAACACAGGCTCTCCACCTGATCAGACAGCTCTCCCTTCTGCCCACATCTCCCCAGGCTCTCCTTGTCTTGCTTGGTCCAACCATATCTTGAAGCTGTCACATCCATATTGTTTTAAAAGGGTCATTAAGTACCTTAAGAAAAAGGACCACTCTATTTCCTAACTGAATATTCCCTAACTGAATATTTCACACACCATTATCAAAAATGGCTTTTGACAATAGGATACTAACTCACTTTTTATTATATACATATATATATATCACTTTTAGTTTATTTGCTGTCATACTTATGAAATATTGGGTTGGCCAAAAAGTTCACTTGTTTTTTTCTGTAAGATGGCTCTAGTAGCGCTTAATTATCTTTAACTTCATTTGAAAGAATTTTGTTAGATTGTATTGTGACAGCTGTCATATCAGTGTACAGTAAAAAAAACTTAACAAAACTAATGAATTTTTGTATGGTAATTTTAATATTGAAGATGGAAGAAAATAGGCAACATTTTCAGCACATTATGCTTTATTATTTCAAGAAAGGTAAAAACACAACTGAAATGCAAAAAAAGGTATCTACAGTGTATGGAGAAGGTTCTGTGACTGATCGAACATGTCAAAAGCGGTTTGCAAAGATTCGTGCTGGAGATTCCTCACTGGACGATGGTCCACTGTCGGGCAGACCAGTTGAAGTAGACAGCGATCAAATCGAGACATAGACTGAGAACAATCAACATTGTACCACATGGGAGATAGCAGACATGCTCAAAATAGCCAAATCAATAAAGTTACTGGTAAAAATGAAGAATGTGTCTCTTATTTTACAGAAAAAACTAAACAAACTTTTTGGCCAACACAACACATCCTACCCCTCTTACAGCAGTGTGCTGTTTCTCTCGACACTGAATTATCTAATGACCAGTGAGCTTATCCCTGTGCTTCCCTCAACTCCGCTTTGTATTAATTTTGCTCTTTGAGTTTTTAGCACATGTACTTAGTTTTCTTATTAATACACAAATGAAAACAACGGAATTGTGTAGGTTTCATTAGCATTACTAAAATGTCACATCAAATAATAAAAAATGAATCGTAAACACTGATAGCCTCATGTAACACAATCAAAACCTACTGCTCAGAGTCTGCAGTTAAGCAATGGCTATGGACTGGTAAGGGCTGCCATCCAATCGCTTCACAGTCCTGGGCACCACCTGCCAGCACCGCTTACTCTGCCATCGACGACAGTAAAAACAGCAGTCCCCAGAACAGCCCCAGCACCAGGCTTCAGAACCTGGCAGGATCTACTCCCATAACATAAGGCCATATTCACGCTTTTTCCTAACGCTTCATGAATAAACATCCCTTTATTCAAATAAGTTATATAATAACTATCTCCAGTAATTTTGATTCAACTTTGAATGGTAAATAGAGTCATTCTGGCAAGACTGCAGAGTTTGCAATTCAAATTACAGAATTTTCATAATGGGGAAAATAAAAATTAGTGACATGATTCCTAAGGCACCTAATTCCAATACATTAACTGCAACAGCAGAAAGCACACATAAATACCTCTCAATGTGTAAGCCAAGGAGTTTCTGCAGACCGGCATCACGCTCACCTGCAAGCTGACAGCGTTCCTTTCAGAGGCTCAGCAGATACCTGCTGGAACTCCAGACATCAACAGGCATTGCCGCTCCTTCTCAATAAATGGCAGCGCAACGGCACTGGATTAAATGACTTTCTTACATTATCACCATAAACAATGATTATTTGTCAGCTGCCCTTTGCAAGTTTTACATGTGCATCTGAATAAATCAAGCCTTATTGATTTACTAAGCCAAAACACTTTCCATTTTGCAACTCTAACGAGAGCTAATCTTCCACCGCACTTGGTGCTGCTTTCATGTAGTGTGTGTCTTAATACTTTTAATATGCAAGCTTAATGCTGATTAGCTCAGGAGCAGGAGCACTGCTCTTGGAAGGACCAGCTGGCCACTAAACCCAGCTCTCTCTAAACATGTCCTGGTTAGTGGCATTCCGTCTGCTGCCATGCTGTTTCTTCTCGTAACATTTAAAGTAACAATGATGGTTTGTATTAATTCAAAGATCAAGTTCATTTAAAAGAGCAAGGAAGGAAAACAAGGGACTGTAAAGAATGTCACAGGCTTGGTAAAACTATCATTGAAAATAATAAAACGAATCTCTTTCAATGTGATGATTTCAGACGACATAAGACAACTTTGGACCGTCCCAGACATCCTAAAAGATCTTGAGCACTGCAACCTTAGTCTGACCTGCAGGGCAACGCTCTCCCTTCTGCCCAAATCTCCCCAGGCTCCCCTCGTCTTGCTTGGTCCAACCATATTTTGAAGCTGTCACATCCGTAACAAATGACTCAACTCCAGTCGCACTGATCTTTCTCCCTCAGGTGAGGTTACTGCTGGTTCTCCAGGTTCGACAGGGAAATCAGACTCCACAACCCTTAGTGAGCTAAATTCTATCCATTGCCTGTAATGCTGGGCCCTCCCCCACCTAGTTTGTCCTTCAATCCGTTGAAACTTTAGCATCCCCAATAGTAACCTAGGAATTTTACTTCTGTGCTCCACACAGATGTCTGGACTAGGTTTCCGCAGACCCGAATTCCAAAACAAATTCCATTGCTAGTGCATACAATAGCAAAGTAGCACCTTCTTCCTCCTCCTTTCCTTGAGAAGGATCACAAACCAGGGCATGCAGATTGGAAAGCTCTTAAGAGATTATAGTACACTAGAACCTCTTCATTTCCAAGATGGGAAAATTGAGGGGGCCTCACCCATGCAGCTAAATTAATGGCACAGGCAAGATAAGAACCCCATGTCCTGGCTCCAACTGCAAGGCTCCCCCCACCTTTATACAACCCCCACCCACCCCAAGTCCTGGGATCAGTAAGAAATCTCTCTCCCACCATGGAACATTTCAAACAAAAGCATTATGTGTCATGGGTTGCTTTAACTTGTGTGCATATTCCACGATGCCTTTCAAGTTTAACCACCAGAAAGATCAAGCAGGCACATTTGTGGAACTTACCATCATATTAGCTCTCTAAAACAAAAAACCACAGAAACAAGAATCCTTGTTCAAAAATAGATTCTACAATTCCCAGTGGGACAAGTGCTGTCTGGCTACAAAGCAATAATTATCCTGTACTACAGCAATCAATAAAACCTTTTGCCCATGAACCTGCTATTTCCTGACTTTGTTCTCTGCATTGAAGAATTCCAAATCATATTGACTACCTACTAAATTTTTTTAAAGTTCTTTAAAACGAACAATAAAGACATTCTCAAAATTAGTATAGCTTGTAACCGTGTGAAGAGCCTTCCAATCTTCCAGCCGCATCAGTGGTTTCCCTCCACACAGGGCTTTCCCAGTCCTCACTTTGCACGTGTCATTTCAAGTGTGTCTGTGCCTTGCCTAATAGCATGAAGTCAGTAGGAAACAGATTTGACAGTGTTTCTGAGACTGTGACTGCAGCCACAGTTTTCATCCAAGTGAGAAAGACTTCACGAACAAACTATGCCCTCTTTCTCGAGCCACCGCATAGATTTTTACAAAGTGAACCGAATAGCTCCTAACAGTGTTAAAATTCAGTACCCTGGAACTTCTCCCTAAAACTATTCACTAAATAATCTATAAAGTGAAACCATCTTACATCCTTTCCAAGGGCGTTTAGCTACTGGTGTCAAACTTGAAGAGTGAGTCATGCATGAATGAGGTAAGCAAGGACAGCGAAAGGCAAGGCTAAAACTAGGAGCAGAGACCGACTTCTCGGTCTCCTGCAGCGTCCGCCCCTTCCCAGAGCGGTACACAGTGCCCTCAGGTGTGTACCGGTCCCTGGAATTACCGCACATCTGCCTGGACCCTCGTGGGTGAGCGTGGGCCTCTCTACACGCCCAGGCCTTTGTGTGTAGAGCTGGGCAAATGGGACTTGCTCTAATTTTCTAACTACAACTGTTATTTTCACAATAGTCCATCAGCGCAACTCATCCATCAAGACTGGTTTGCTCTGTGACAGATCAGAAATCATAGGTGAATTAAAGAATTGTATGTTACATCTTCTCACCTCGGTGGATGTTTTAAATCAAAGCCCAATCGAAAATTATTCAGCCTTTAAAAAGAAGGAAATCCTGTCACATGCTACCACGTGGATAAACCTTGAGGACATTTTATTAAGTGAAATAAACCAGTCACAAAAGGACAAACACTGCATGATTCTACTTATTTGAGGCATCTGAAGCCATCAAACTCACTTTAGCAGAGAGCAGAATGGTGGGGACCATGGGGACTTATTGTGCTATAGGCACAGAGTTTCAGTTACACAGGACGAAAAAGTTCCAGAGGTCTGCTGCACAGCATTGTACTTACCAATAATGTACTACATACTTACAATCTTATAAAAAGGGTAAATGTAAATAAATCAAAATGTCACTTAAGGCACAACTTAGCCTGGGCCTGGGACTAAGAGAAGGCATTACCACAGGCATTATGGTATCATGTTCACCCAATTATTGGCTCTTGCAGAACTAGAACAGGAGTTAAAAATAAAGCCTCACAGCCCTGGCTGCTGTGACTCAGCTGGCTGAAGCATCATCCCATAGATCACAAAGCTGTAGGTTTCCTTCCCTCCCAGTCAGGCCGCATATCCTGCAGGCCTGCGGATCTTAACCCCAGTCGGGGTGTATGTGAGAAGGAAACAGATCGATGTTCCTCTCTCACATCAATGTCATCAATGTCTGTGTGTGTGTGTGTGTGTGTCTCTCTCTCTCTCTCAAAGTAATAAAAAAAAAATCTCCTCGGGTGAGGATAAATAAATAAATAAAATAAAGCCTAACACAATAACAACCATTTTCCAGCACTCACCTGAAAAAAGAAATAAAGACTCACACTTCTACAAAGACACAACTAATACGGAGAGTGAGGAGATCAGTCCTCTGTACAAATATTCAAAGAACCACACAATTCAAAGTACAGCTGCACCGGATGTGCATCCATGGCCGAATGGATACACATTGCGATCTACCCCTACGATGGGATACAACCCAGCTATGAAAAGGAATAAAGCCCTGATACATGCTACAACACGGGTGTCTTTGGATAAAATGTGCTGAGTAACAGAAGCCAAACACAAAAAGCCACATACTCTATGATCCCATGTGTGAGAAATGTCCAGATTAACAAATCTACAGAAACAGAAAGTAGCTTAGTGGTTGCTGCCAGGGCTTGGGGGAGGGGAGAATGGAGAGTGACTGAATGGGCACAGGGTTTATTTATGGGGTGATGGGGATGCTCGGGAATCAGACAGTGAGAGTAACTGCCCAGCAAGGTGAACAGGGGGCACAGTTGCAAACATGATCAACGTTGAGGGTACACGAGATCTTGTGAGCAAAGACCATAGGGTTTGACCGCAGTTGCTGGAGGAAGTGATCAAATAAGCTGCAGCTGGAGAAGGAAGAGGTGAGGGAGGGTTTCTAAGCAGAGAGAGCAGGTGCAAAGACCCAAAGCTAGCAGAAAAGAAAGAAGGGCCTTTCTCTCTTCTGACAAATTAAGGGTCAAGATGTTAGCTAAGGCCAAGGCAACAAATTCAATCCTTACACATGTCCCATAAATGCAACTCAAACTCCATGCATGTATTATGACCCCACTACTTAGCAGGCTCTCAATTATTCAAAAAAAGGGTGATAAAAAAAAACTATGGACCATTTCCAACCATCAGAAAAAAACATATATCAGAACTTAAAAAAGAAGATAAAATTCAATTGTTCTGAAAGGCGAAAGCAATTGTGAAGATGGTGGACACACTGAACCTTGGATTTCAGCTCTAAAACTGTGTGTGTCACTTAGAAATAAAAATACCCATTCAAAGCTAAAAGTGGCATCCAGATGCTAGGAGGACATTTATAACACATGCTTGAGAATTAGCATCAAAAGTCTTCAAGTGTAACCACTGCCATCATGTAATGAAACACAGAGGACAGAGTGTTGAGGTTGAAATTTTTGGTGACTCAGTTTTTTCACTCACAGGATCAGATGAGTTCCTTTAATGCATTTGTAATAGGCTGCCGCATTCTTTGACAGCACGGGTTCTCAACTATGACAGCTTGAGCCTAATAATTCTTTGTTGGGGGGGCATTGTCCTCTGCACTGTAGGATGTTTAGCACCATCCTGACCTCCTCCCACCAGACGCCAGGAGTTTCTCCCCCCTTTCTCTCTCACAGTTAGAAATCTTCCAGATGTTACCATATGTGCCCTGGGAAGTAAAATGGCCACGGTTTTCTAGCCACTGAATGGATTTTATCTATATAAGCTTTGACAATTCCCTTAACAGTAATGTCGTGTCTCCTCATCTGTCTGGTTTTCTACGTGCGTCACACCTTGACAGTCTCCCTACAACAAGAGAAATTAAAACTAGAGAGACCCGTTTCTGATGCCCTACGGCACTGTACAAAATGTCAAGTCTCCAAAGCAAAAGAAAAGCAACATAATCAATCAGTAACAGACAACAAGACCTCAATCTTGGCCTCCCTTCGGCCTCCTCTGCTACCTCCAAAATCAGAGCTTTTGTCTCCTAAAGGCCATGCTTGGTTTAGTTGTCTGGATAAGTTTGGACATCCAAAAATGCACCCAAGTTCCCTCTCACTCCGGTGCCACTAAGCTAATGAAACTCAGGAAGCAATTTGTAAGGTGCCAGTCCTTCCCACCAAATCAGTTATAGAATCTCTGCAAGGCTTTCACTGCAAGCATCACATATAAGGATGGCCTGTAAACCCAAAGTCTCCGAAATGTGGGGCAGCAGGGGGCTTACCATCTGGGGGCATCAGGGCCTTGTTGTTCTGAGTGCACCACCCCACGGGGTGCAGGTCGGCTATCACCACATCACACCAGAAGTCGGCCCTGCGGTCCTCCCCGTAACCGCAGTAGCGCAGGAGCAGCAGCTGCCCGCAGGTCGTGATGACGGTGGCCACCCAGTAGGTGTCCGGGTTGTTCTTATTGGCCACTTCCAATTTCATCCCGGGCTGGAAGTTGCTCTGAATGCTGATCTCAACCTTAAGGAACCAGAAACACAGGACACCTGTTGTTGTACTAGACTTACACATCCAGAAAATTACCGGAATTGTTTAAAAACACAGCACATAAAAAGAGATTTTCTGTTGCCCTAGAACAGCACTAAAAGAAATATAACGAGAGCTACAAATGTGATGCTGAATTTCCCAGTAGCCACATTAAATAGATAAAACAGACAAAATTAACTTTTAATATTTTCTTTAACTCAAATATCCCAAATGTCATCATTTCAAGATATGATCGACATAAAACACATTAATGAGATCTTTCCCATTCTCCTTTTCCAATGCAGCCTCGGAAGTCCAGTGCGTGCTCTATGCTTACAGCAAGCACATCCCTAGGTGGACGACCGTCTCTCCATGTGCTCGAAAGCTCCAGGTGCTGCTGGCAGCTTCCTGAGCAGTACAGCCGTGGGTGGGTTTTCTTTTTATTAATGAAGGATTAGACTCTGTTAATATTTCCCAGCCCTCCTCCCCAAAAGAAAGTTTTCCAGCCCAGCAGACATTCCAGTGCTAAAGCATCTGATGCCATGAATAGCAGCTGCTTAAAGAGACAATGGAATTACAAATGGCACGCTCTTCCTTGACAACTGGCACACAGGCCTGGGGACACTCTGCTTCCTGAGCTATTGTGATGAAAAGGCAGGTGGGAGAACTGAATGAATTAAAGAGAACTAGAGTTACTCCATATGGAGAGGTATTGACAATTTCGTCAGGAAAATAGAAAAGGAAAAAGTTGTCACTCAGTATCTTTTTCCTAAACTGCCTCAAGGGACCTAAACAAGTCATCTAAGAATCATAAGAAGCTTTGTGGGATCGTACCCTCGCTCTTTGCCAGGTGAGCTGTAGTTCTGTTGTCTTAATATTTACCTCTTGGTTTCACTAAATGGCCAAAACCACATTCATCATAAATTAGTAATTATAGCATTACAAAGGTCAGTATAAAAAAGAGGACTGGGAATGTGATTGACTTTTATAAGGTCATGCAAATTTAATAAGGCCTTAAATTTCTTTTCAAAAGAACACTTCATCTCCAAAAACAATAAAATGTAGCATTAAAATAAAGAATCAAAGTTCTGGCTCACTAATTTAGCGAGCGAGCCAAAAACAAGAACAGGTTGAGAAAAATGCCCCAATTTGTTAATGGCACTCAGGCTGAATCTTTGCCTTGGGCAGCCCAGTGAAAAAAGAATGTTTCTCAGAATTAAACTTTTCTGTCCAGTAAAGCAATAGCAATGCCAAAAAACTTAGATCCTGGGAATTTAGTCTTTTCCTTGTTAACAACATAGATTGCCAAAGTCTCAAATAGAAGCAAAAACCTGAAAAAAAGCTCAATTTTTAATTTCCTGGGACTTTCACTCTGCTGGGCAAGCTATTTGCATTATTCAAAGAAATCATTGTTAAGAATGATTTTTTTTTGGCTCGATCCAAATGTTTTCTGAAAATTTATAGTATTTCCTCTAATTTGACTCATCTGCCCACAGAAGACTATAAAATTTTTACGTGTCCTTTCAAAATAAAAACATCAATCCATAATAAAAATATATAGCCATTACACCTCGTAAGAAGATATTACACACTACACCTACTTACCTAGCTGGCCGGCTTTTATTTCTTCTAATCAACCTTAAATGTCTCGAGCTGTGTGCAAGGCCCACATCCGCCAAACTGGGCATTTTGAGGTACCAACAAGGTTAAAACTACACACCGTTTCTCACCCACTGAGCACCTACCCTGGGCCCAGCCTCATGTTCGGTGAGATAAGTGGTAAGGGCCAAGTCCACCTTACCTGCAGCTATCTGTGAAAAGCAAACAAATTTCCCCATCTCTTCCTTATTTCTAAGAACTCTTAGCTGTACTCCCAAATGCGGACCAGAAAGAGAAGAAAGGTTACGTACATGTTTGAAAGACGTGTGGGGAGCCGCACTGGCGCCCGTTTCTTCCAAGTACTCCCCCCAGTTAAAGCCGATTTCCTCCAAGCCTGAACCTTCTTCTGTTGAAAGACCAAAACCAAAGAAAAAAACACAAGAACATCAATACTAGAGTTAAGAATGGAAAGGTGCTGGCCTCCAGTGAGGACCAGAATATCCTCAATTCAAGAGATAAATGAATTCAATGGTTTTGGAGGATACTGTCAAATTTGTTTCATAGCTTTAGTTCGCTGATTTTGGAGACAGGAGACTGAAGAAAGAAACACTGAAGAAATTCTGCTGGGCTACCCTAACAAAGTCAAGGATAATATTAAGTGTTTTTAGGCAAATGAAGTAGGATTTGTCTCAGCATATTTGCTGCATATTAGTTTATCAGTCTGGAACTGGCCACTGTGGACACTCCATTCTCTAGGGAGACAGGAGGACAAGGTGAAAAAAACATCAGAAATCAAGTAATTCCCCAAACAATCAAGACTATATGGGTAAAATATAATCTGTATAGTTGAAAAACACCAAATGACACTTTTTAAAAGTACAGTACAGATAACATAAATGTTACACCATGATTTCAAACGGAAAGAAATAATCAGTTGTAAGCATTACTTTAGCTGACTTGCAAGACCATTGTAAAGTAAGAACACACAGCAGTAAGGGCAACCTGAACAGGAAGGTAAGTAATGGCTTCAAACATTTAGATTCCCTTTTCTTGCAGTAACATGCAACTGTGTATCTTCTGCTAGCAAGAGGCAATCTCACTGCCAAGAACAAATACCGGCAGGTGGGCCAGAGAGATTGGCGACGGGAGGGTCTAAGAAAGAAAGCCTTGTTCTTGGAGGCTATCACTACTTGCTCTGACTAAAGATTTTTAAATTAGAAGTTGGAAAAGTAATTTTCTTGTGATACTCTGCATAGTCTCAGAAAATGAAAGTGACAGAAAAAACTAATTTTTGTAAAGTCAAAAGATACTAAGTTGAAAGGCAGTTATCTTCAATTTTGTCTTCTAAATCAAAGTTGCTTAAACCCATCTCCTCAAATTCTACTTCCATCAAGTGGTTTATAATCAAATATCCAAGAAAATAAAAAAATAAAAAACTACCCACAGATACTGAACCAGGTCACCTGGACAAATAAGTAGCACTGTTGTGATGTCTCTGGCAAGTGGATCAAAAGCAAACATGGTGGCCGACGTCCAGCGCTGTCTGGGGCGACAGAATCGTGGGCAGAGCTGCTGGGCAACGCCCAGACGTGTTTTCCAGAATGCGCCTGCTTTCTCTTTGTGTTTGCCTTACTGTGTCTCAGTGGCTGGAAACTACCGGGCACTCTTGTCGGCTGGGGGCTGCAGGGGCCACTGACTCCTTTCAGGGAAACGTTTCTGATAAAGGGGCATTTAGTCCCCGGACAAAGCAGAATGTTCGAGAGAAGGGCTCCCTCAGCAGTGGTGAGAGTAAGACCACGGCCTCACTTTCTCAACTTCAACTGAGACTACTCCCTGCAGCTCTTTACTTTTCATAAAATTCTACTCCAGGCTATTAGCATTTACTCAAAATGTTTGTTTCCACCAAATTTTAATCCATGACAAGTTATGTTTCCAATCTCTTCCCCCAATATAACAGGCAATAAATGCTTTCGTGCTCACTTGGGTATTCATTCATTTATTCATTCAAATTAACCAAAGGAGGAAAAGGCACCACTGTGACTCCCGAGGGTGTGCCACAAAGCACAGTGCGAAAGAAAGCTGTTACTCTCTGCTTTCTAAAAAATGCTTTAATAAGCACCCCAAAAGTCAGACCTCGAATGCGATTAAAAACATTTAAAAACCTTTATGCCCAGCAGCTGGTAACTTGAAGTGTGCTGATTTAACAACAAAATCCGATACAAAATGTAGGGTTCCTCACAATACAGCTTTTTCAGATCTGTAATTTATTAACACTTCCTCCACAGCATACGCCCTAAGCAGCTGATTCTCTAAAGACATTTCAATGAGCAATAGATAAACACACACGATGTTTATGAGTGGAGGTCTCATAAACCCAGAGCAAATATTTACTGCTGATTCATAAACCTCTTAAACCCATAAACATTTTATCAAGGAAACTCTGACAATCTCCCTCCGCTGCAAACGAACCAGTTGGAGGCAGTGCCCCATGATGTAATGAAAACAGACTATGAAAAGCTACTAGAAAATTTCACAATTTAAAAGAAAACAGGCTTGTTCATTAGTGGCACTCTACTTTTAGAAAACAGAAAGCTATTTATGTGACCAGAATATTTCATAGTGAGTAGAAAAAGAATACCTCACAAAAGTTGGAGTGCAAGCTACTTAACGGTGAAAAATATAATGAACAAACGATTCGCACACCTTTTTTTTGAGTCATCAAATCTTGGGTTGCACACTTTCACAACATGAAATAAGGTTAACTTTGCAAAGCTGAATATTAAAGCCCATAATCACTACCTGATTATACAAACATGGAGAATTGGTAGGTTTGAAATGAACAAAATCTTACAGAGCCACTTCCTGTGTGCTATTTTTTTAATGTGGAAAGAGAAAGGAAAAACATAAATCTTTGTTATTTTCACTGCTGATAGTCCATTCATACTAACATAAGGTGCAGAAAAAAGTTGCACTGTGCGTGTATTAACAAACACCCGCTGGAACGAAAGTCGGACAGGTCTGGCCAACGCCGATCCCCGACCTGAGTCTATGGCTGCAGGACTGCGCCAGGCAGGAGGCACAGTGACCACAGCGCAGAGGTCCTCAAGGCTATCTAGGCCATCCAGACATCCACACAGTCTTTCCAAAAAGAAAGAAAATGACCCAATCTCCTAGCTGGGGAGGCAACAACTATCTAAAGGAGAGGATTTTTTAGAAAGGGGATTTTTTACAATGGAGTCACATAAAACTAGTTCCTTCCCGGCATGAACAGTCAGAGATCCCAATTTCTCTAAGAAGGTTGATTCATTTCCTTCCTGAATACAAAAGCCTGTGGCACTCCAGTTGATATATGCTAATACCGCCCCACCAAAAACATCAAGCCCGCGTTTCCAGAATAATTCTTTTTACTCAGGACTGCCCACTGTAAACATGTAACAATGCTTCACCTACAGCCTTCATCAGGAAATTACATTCAGCCATTCTGGAGAAATTACGCCCAGGAGTCTACCATCACTGTGCCAGCATAATGTTTTGCTTGCTTGTATCAGGGCAACTGGGGAAGCCCAGAGTTGCAGAAATCCGGCTCTGGTCCATGTTCTTCTGCATGTTCCCATTTCATCTGCTGGAAAGGCCTTCAGTTCCTCTGTGCCTGCTCATCCCAGTGGCGTCCCGGGAGGAGCCATTTCACATTGTGCCTATTTCATCCATGGGACTCAGTTCAGTTATTAACCCCAACTACTTGAGCTCTCCTTAGGAAAAGAGGCAAAACGAAACATGAGAAAACTGTTCATGAGACTCAAGAGTCCTTGTTTTAAGTGGAAGCTTTCATTTCAGAGGGACAGATCATCAGCGCCAGGATCACAGCAGCTGGACGTGGGGACGGAGGAACCAAAGACATGGGAAGCAACCGGGTTGGACTTCCATCGTCTGGCCCCACGATTCGATCCAAGAAGAGCGGTAGGCACTTATGTGTGGTCCGCTGTCAGGGAGGTGCAGTCATAAGTCTTACAACACATGGGCAGAGGGGATGGGAGACAAGTGGAGGAGAGGACCAGAAAGAACCTGAGTTGGCGCTGTATCTCAGAGAGTGAGTGGGTGTAGGGTGTGTATGGTGTGTGCGTGCATGCTTGTGCACTTGTGTATCCAGGGTGACTTCTCCCTGTGCGGCAGGGCAGGCACAGCTCAGTGTTTCCCAGCACAAGGTCCCAAGCCCTCCAGATGCCTGTGATGAAATCCTGGCTGGAACACAAGAGCCAAGTGACTCCACCTTCTTGTCTAATTTCACCTGCTATCCCACTGGGTTGTGGAAGAATTAAACAATGCAGCACATGAAAGTACTTGAGTGCCTGCCATGAACACCGGGTCAAGTACCTATTGTCCCTTGTTTGAGAGTCAATGCACTACTAGGTGAAGAAAGCTCAGTTTGCCTTCTCCTGTGCATCTGGCATGGAAATCTCATCTGAACACTTCCAGAAAAAGGACCAAGACCCCATCCATCCCTAAGCATGTCACGGTTGGTCCTAGAACCAAACAGCCACGCAACTGGAGGCAGGCAGAAGATACTTTGTGTATTAACAGGTGAAATGGGAACTACTTGGGAAAACAAACTACTTGGCAACTCCTACTTGGGTATGTTCTTAACAGTCTAAATGTTCAAAACTAGATCTGAGTTGCGAGACGTCAGCCTCTGCCCCTACAAGGGTTTAGATCCTGCTTTAAATTGGTTTCCTCTTTAGGAAAGTCTGTCTTTGTGGCGCCGTCTAAAGTCTCCTCACCACACAAGTATAAACGGAAATTCCAAGAACAGATTAGCCATATAGGAAAAAAAAGCCAGGACCAATATGTGAAAAATGTTAAGATATTTTAGAGCTATTTAGAACTATTAGCTCTATTAAAGACCTTCACCTCTCAGATGATTCAGGCCTCCCACCACACTAGAGCAAGAACTGACCAAGACGTGGGCATGTCCACGGGCGCTGGGCGCGGCACAGCCTGCCAGGGGCAGGATGCTGCGCTCACACCTCCCCATTCCTGGGGTCAACCACAAGGAAACGCAGTACCAATAATTTTCCTGACACCGTATTATTAATAAGTTTCAGAATCTACTTCAGCTAAAGAGATATAATGCAGCTGCCTGAAAATGAAAAGTCAGCAACACGGCTGCCATTCAGCCAGTTTTGAAAAGATACCATTGAAAATGATGCAGTCGCAGACATCAGACGTGTGCACGACAGACATACGGTGAAAACCAGGGGCTCCAAAGTGAAAACATGACCTCATTCAGCAAACAAAACAAAGACTTTTTAAAGGCATATTTGTATTTAAATAAAGTAGAATAACTAGGCTGAACTTTCAGACTATGGGAGTGTGCTCTCTCAGAAAGAGAGTTTCCACGTGTCTACTGGAGAAAAAGATTCAACTCTGCTTTTAGAACTTTTCTCACGCTTACTTTATATAGAAAAATAGCTGACAGGGGGAGAATGAGCTGATTTTGAAAGAGATACTAACATCTTTCAGGCAATTATTTCAGGGGTTTCCACATTTTTTTTCAGGTAAAGATATAATATAAGAAACCTAATCTGGTAAATTCAATGACATCAAGCAATCTGTAATTTTGTCACTGATCAGTCTCACCAAAATGTGAAAACAAAGCCCACACCTCCTTGGGAAAACTGTCAAATCTGAATTCACCACAGAAATGTTTATGTTTCTGCGAGTTAAATGTCCTCATCTAATCTGCTGCTAGGCAATAGTGCAATCCTTAAAAAAAAAAACTTTTTAAAATAAACTCTTTGTTGTGCAAGCATTTATAAAAAGATGCATTTATAAATTCATTTGTTTAAATATCAAAATTCAAAGACTGGTTTGATTTTGTTTGTTTTGTGATTTCTTAAACGTAGAAGGACTTTACCACAAATTCACATGACTTAAGTTTCTTTCACACTATGCCCCTTTCAGAAAGTCACACTGGAGGTTTCAGAGAGAGTCCTGGACCGTGGCATCTAGTGCTGTGCAGATTTCGCCGTCCCCTCTTTCTGGGCACATGCCAGAGAACTCAGTTTCCGCGCCTCCCTAGACTTGTTCGGGTCAAGAAGTTCTGAGCATAGGGGCGGGGAATGCGGCGTGAAAGGGGGTGCTGGGTGAAGGGTGAAGGAATTAAGAACTACAAATTGGTAGTTACAGAATAGTCACGGAAATATAAGGTACAGCATAGGAAATATAGTCAAAAACATTTAACCCTGTAAGGTGCCAGCTGGGTATTTAAAAATATTGGGGGGCGGGGCACACACTTTGTAAAGTATACGATTGCCCAACCTCTGTGCTGTACACCCGAGACTAATACAAAATAATATTGAATGCAAATTGTGATTTAAAAATAAAGTTTTTTAAAAAAGAGGTTCTAAGCAAAGAAGGTACCTGTCTCTTCTGAACTAGAGCATTTAATTACTGATTCAAGACCTCGCAGCTCTCCTTCCACGTAACAACGAGCCTGAGGCGCTGCTGAGGTGCGGCAGGTACGGTGCTGTGGAGGGACACAGCGGAAGGAGCACCCACTGACTGTCTGAACTACACAGTGTGAATAATTATACATATGTATTTGGTAAGCCACTGAGATTTTGAAGGGATTTGTCACCTATCACCTAGCCCACTCTGTCTAGTATATAGGTAATATTAATTTTGAAACAAATTTTGCCCAAATTTCAAGCTGCTATATGTTTATAAATATGATAGCAAATCCTAGGGAGAGGCAGCATTTGAGATCCAGAAATGATGCCCCATTGCTTCCTGAACATTTTCAGAAAGATGCTGGTCAACACATCAAAAGGTCAGGCGGATCTAGAAAGCAAAATCATACCTGAATCCAGATCTGCATTGCCATTTGCTGAGCTCAGGTGCTTCTCCAAGGGAGATGGCGAGGGGTCTGGCATGTCGGTGACAGACAAACTGCTCTCCATTCCTAAACGATAAGGGTCTTCCCTTAATTCATCCTGCAGGAACAATTACCTGAGGGCGACCAACAAAGGAAAAAGAATCAGACTTATTCTAATTTCAAACTCTCCAAAAATAACAGCATCCTATCGGGGCTGCTACTATTTCATTAAAACGTGCAGGATGCAATGTAATAATAACAGAAAATACCAAAAATCAAGGCTAAAGATACATATCTACACAAGGCCAACAACAAAGGTCACACCTGAGCAAAGCCATCAATTTTCTACAAGTTATGATCAACGCTAAAATGGACACATTTTTCATCAAGAAATAAAATCTATGTTTCAATACCTAATCTTCCCTGGTAATGTTGGCAAGACACTCCGCCCTCTGCCAACTGTTTCCTCCTCTCTCGCTCAATACAACGAAGCACCAAGCCTGCCTTAGCCTCGGCATCCCCACACACAGGTACGATGTACCATGTCTCCCAGGCAATGGCTACCGAAACCAAGCAAGGTACCAACATTTGCAAATATGAGGCTTTGTGACTAATCTGACTTTCGTTGTAACAGCATGACTACTCCACACTTGTAGTCTGACATGACAGGTGGTAAAAGCAAAACTATGCTCAGTGTTCACAGCATCCTATAATCTGGTTCAGTGTGTCACAACCACAAAACACCCAGGCGCAGTCATTACGGAGGGTCAGCCGTTACAGCACTGGAGGCTAGACACAGTCACACGTGGGATGTTTTAGTCTTTCATTTATTCAGTGTTCGCTTTTATTTCACATGTAGATAAAAGTTAAAATCAGGAAAAGGACAAAGATATATGAAGGAAAAGAACAGTACATCAGTAGCTACATAAACGGAATGCTTTGTCACTTACATACTGGTAAAGTATCTTTTAAGAGTATTATGCCCTTCTTAAGACACACACACACATACACACCTCATTTTAGTGCTCTTCAGATTACTTCCCTGAAAAACATTTTGATTGTTTTGTCAAAATTAAAGGAATGATTCAAGCTTAAATAGAAACAAGGTTTTTTTAAAAAAATAATTCAAAGGTATCTCCTATCACCACAGTAAATTACTTGATAAGCTTAGTTTCTGAAGGCTTTGATGGAAACAACAACAAATACAGGAACCCATTTAAAGAACAAACAGGTTCTAAAATTATTTAAAATGGAGTATACTGGCACACCCGGCATTAGAATATTGAGGCTGGCTAATTTTACCCCACGGACATCAGTCTGCCAAAGTACCCCCATGAAAAGGGGCAGAACTGCACACTCCTAAGAGCATTTCTTCACCGTTCCGATTAAGATACAGACACATGACTTTGTGGACAGCTTTGCTTTTGGAGATTCCCCCCACACGGGGCCGCACACAGCAGCAGGAGAGGCTGCCAGAGCAACAGCAAAGCTCGTGACCCACGCCAGGACTTCGCAGTGGAAAGCAGCACTCACCAGTTTATCGAGACTGCCACAGGAACCTCAGGAGCAACTGCTGACACAATCTGCAGAGAAACCACCTGATGATGAGCAAGTGGCCATCCAACCAAACATCCAACAACCAACAAGCGTCCACTAAGAAGCTACTCAGGAGGGTATCTTAACAGTAAAACCCCCGCCCCTGTGTGCAGCCCTGTGTGGGGGGAATCTCCAAAAGCAAGTCTATGGATCACTCCATCACTGAGGCAGGGGAGCAACACCTGATGACCCCAGGGGCCACAAGGTGGCCTGGACGAAGAAAGACGAAGAAGGTGGCAGGCTCTGGAAAACTCTGCCCTGCACGGCTCTCCTCGGGGTAACCCAGGAATTACCAAGAACTTGAAGGGGAGAAGGACAGGCACGTGGAGAAAACGCATCAAAGGTGAAACGCTTGGCACAAACAAAATGCCACAGACTGCCCTGACAGAGAGTACACCCTAACTGGGGGAAGCGCCAATGGTCAGAAAACTGGTAAATTATGTAATACTTTAGAAGGCAGTGAGTGCCGTAGGAAAAACGAAACATGGAGAGAAGATGCAGATGGGTAAGGCCGAGGGCTGTGGTCATTTAGATGGTGGCCAGGCAAGGCCTGAGAAAGTGGTATTTGAGCAAAGACTTGAGGATGCAAATGGGGATACAGGCAGAGCCCAGGTGAGAACAGTTTGCCAAAACAAGGGCCTGACCCAAATTTCACTCTGCAGGCTTTCATTCCATGAAGTGAAATGATCAGATTTGTTCCAGAAAAATCACTCCAGTAGCTGCATGCCAGAGAGGTGACGGACAGGAGCAAGACCGAATGGAAACAGAGACCAAAAGCAACATGCAGTGAAGGTCTAGATTTAAACAGTAAAAGAGGAAAGAAGGAAACAGGCCATTACGTATTCGGAAGGTACAATCCACAGGACACGGTGGGAACGGCCCAACAACCGCCCAATATTAACAAAATGCAATCTTTTCAAAGCAGGTGGTCAGTTCCTAGAATAAATGGCTTCACTTACCATAGCTGGCTCTCAACAACTAACAGAACCCACGCAGTGACTATGGAAATAAGTAATTCTGGGAGAAAATATATTAAATATAAGAATGACAATCCATTTCACAGAAACTTGCTTTCAATGGAGTTGCGGGGGGGAGGTAAATCTGACTGGTTACCAGTGATCCATAAGCTTTGCAAATAAAAACAGGATTTTGAAAAGCAAATCCTTTTCCTAACTACAGTACCTACCTACCCACCCTAAGCCACCCCCCAAAAAGGCTATTTTTAAAAGGAAGCAAATTTCCTTTTGATTCTTAAAAATACATGTACTTTTAAGACTGAAGGTAAAAGTGCCTGTTCATGAAAGCTGCATGTTTTTCCCAAAGACATGAAAAGAAGGCTCAGAAGACCTGGTTTTTAAAGGGTCATTTCCTGTTTTGTACAATACATTTTACGGCCTCGTGTAAAGTTAATTCACTATAACTGGGTCCTCTGGCCTCTAAAGTTGTTGAACAACAGAATTACAGTACTGGACCCTCTTTAAAAAGTGATCTTGGCCCAGTGACCAGAACAGTGAACTTGGAGAATAAGGAGGAATACAGCCACTAGCTGTGTGACTTAGGCAAACGACTTAAACTCTCTGTTCCTCACACTTCTCATTAGTTCAATAAGAAGGCTTAATTACCGTATATGCAATCAATGGCCCTTTTCAAATCTAAAGTTCTATGAATCTACCAAGGCTTTTTAGTATTGCATATTTTCTGCATTCAGATTAGCTGTTTATCTGAACTAAATAAAATAAGCACCTGTGTCCTATCATTTGAGGAGTATTCAAAGAAGAAAACTATTTTAGCATAGGCTAGGCAAGGCCTTGTTAAGAAGGAAATGTGTGAGAAAGAACACTCATTAGATAATTCTAAAACAAATCAAAAATTATTGGGGGCTTATTATCTCTTTTGAATTATCTCTAGGCCAGCAAGGTCCAATAGAGCTTTCTATACCTGCACAGTCCAATTAGGTAACCACTAGCCACTCACAGCTACTGAGCCCTTGGAATGTAGACAGTGTGAATGGGAATCTCAGTTTTAATTTTAGTTAACTTAAATTTAGAAGGCCTATGTGGATAGTGGCTGCCTATTGGACAGCACAGCTAGAGCACTGCGTGGTAAGCCAGAGTTTACTATATCTGAATTTGGAGCACGTCCTAAGTAACCATCAATTCTTGGCTCTCTTAAAAGTTATAATTTAATAATAGCAAATAGTTAAAAAGAATATAGGAATTTTTAAACCTAAGAAACTTCACAGTTTCCCAATACTCCACAAATCTTGCACAGCAAACCACCTAAAGTAGTAGGTTTCTATTGAACATGCTGCCTTTTTGTATCAAAACAATTTCAAAGAAGCAACTTCAGAAGCTAAATTGTGTGCATCATATTAAGATAATTTTCTTTTTTCATTCAACAATAAAGTCAAAAAAATCATTCCATCTCAAATGCAATCAGTCAAAATATGTTTCTATAATGGACAAAAAAACTCCATGAATGTTAGTAATGTCAAGTAGCAATGGCTTATCTGACAGTATTAAAGTGGGGGAAGTTTGCTAAAATTTTTATGACTCCTCAGTGATTCAACTCTCTCCCTTTGCCTCTAACTGGAGAGGCAAAGGTAACCGGGGACTGTAAAATAAGACATCGATTTAAGTGAACCAAATCAATCATTTTAAAGGGAACTCAAAGGTAACAATATAAAAAACAAATGGAAAGCCACCTGAATGAGTGGCAGAGTTAAGCCTCACATTATTCTGTATGAGGATAAGTGACAAGGCATTGTCCCAGGGGGCCGTAAAATTTATTTTGACAAATGACACGTCACACTTTAACTTTTTCAACAGTGTTTACTTTTTTCCTTTCCATAAAAGGCATACACTCTCTGTAGAACTCTTAAGGAATGAAAGTATAAAGGAGCAAATATAAATCACTAGTAATTCTGACATCCAGGGAAAGCCACTTTTATGTTTATAGTAACTCCTCCTAATAGCTTCTCTGTAGAGTTTTTTGAGTTCACATAGAATTTAGAATTTTAATTCATTTTTCATTTAACATTACATGGAAAGTATTTCCCTACATCATTAAAATTCTTTGAAAACATGACTTGAAACGGTTCGGTGATTTTTATTATAATATGAATAAGGTAATTTATTTACTATTCCACTACTGCTGACCATTAAGGTTTTTTTCCTTCACCATCATAAACAGTGCTGTAGTGATCATCCTCAGCCGTAAATTCTATTACATCAGGGATGTTTCTTTCGTACAGAACCCCAGAAGTTAGATATAAGGGGCCAAATGTAGGAGTTTAAGCCTCATGATACATATTGCTAAAATGCTCTCCAGCCTGCTGTCCTCACTTACCTAGTGACCAGCAACAGATGATAAAATCTGTCTGGACCCAATCTCCTCCTTGGCCATAAATAATGTTTCCTGTCACCTTTTTCAACTTGATATTCAAAAACACAGTATCCTGCTATTGCAAAACACAATCCTCATGTGATACTACCTCTGTTCGCATCCTCCCCACATCTTAACTCTGCTGGTATTTTGTATAATTTTTACAGAGCTCTTCATGTTTTACCTTTCAAAACTATTGAAAGATATTTTCCTGAATTTGTACTTTAGTGGTTCCTTTTAATAAACAGAATGCTAGTTGTTTTGTTTTTTTTTAAACTTAGTCCAATCTATCAATTCCCTTTATTTCCTCTAAAAATTATATTCCTAAAATGTCCTCCCCCATCCAAGGATAGGTTTCAAGTTTTACATTTAACACAGAGGGAATTTATACAACTCTGAGCTGATCACCCCCCCAACCCCGCCCAAACACACACGCAGTTAATAATCCAGTCCTACCCCATCGGGGTTACATCCTGTCTTTACCATATTATTAAATTCTCACATGTACAAGACCATGTTGCAGGGCACCAAACCTTCATTTTGAGAAGAACGTGCAATGGAAACTGGGACTACTATTCACATATCCCTTACTGAGTTTGGCAAATCATTAACCTTGCGGTCACTTAAGGTAGGTCTGTAAAGGGATGACAGTGATTTTGCCTGGCCTGGTAACCCAGTCTCTTATGACAGGATCCTCACGAGACATTCTGCTGTGGGCAGAATATATCTGAGAATGAACACAGGCAGAGATTACTGTGCATCAGAAACTGATAAATATCCCTCTCCCAACCCCAATATCCAGTTTCTCCTTCGTCTACAACGAGAAGTAACTGGTTAACCAAAATAAACGCTGCTCGGCTGTCCTTGTAAGTTAGATGTGGCTGCACCACTATGTTCTGTCCGGTGGGAAGTTTGCGGAATGAACATGTTCAACCACAAGGTCGTGGCCTTTAGTGGAAGGGGCATGCCTTTGCGTGCACTCCCAGAGCCACCAGGGGTCACGTAAGCCCCGCAAATACTGAAACGAAAGAGAAGGGAGCTTGGTTCTGCCGTCAGCTCCAGACGACGATACATAAGAGAGGAGTTAGCTTGTTCTACCTTGTTTATACCACCCACTTGGGGTCCCTGATGCACACTCAATCCCAAATCTCCACAAATGCACCCTAGAAGGACTGAGCTCCTTTTTAATAAGCATGCAATCGCAATGCTCAGATTGTTACTGCTCAACTCAAGTTTTTATCCGAAAGACTGTATTTTGCTCCAAGTTTTATCAAGGGCTATTAATAATGCCAAAAGCTGTCTTTGGTTTGTTTCAAAAATCACAGTGTACATTAAAGCAGACCAAGGTGCTTATCCCTGGAGAATGAGGCCCATGGGGAAATGAAAGAAGTCCCCTTCCCTGTGGGAAGTCCGTACTGAGCCCAACCCCTACAGAGGTGAGGTCACCAGTGCCTATAACATCGTCAACTACTTCAGCGGTTCTCACACGTTAAGGTTTAGCAGAATTATCATCTGCAGGACTTGCCAAAACTCAGCCTGCTGGGCTCCACCCTCCGAGTTTCTGATCCAGTAGATCTGGGGTGGTACCTAATCATCTGCATTGCTAACGAGTTCCCAGGTGATGCTGATGCTGCCGACTTCTGGACTGTCCTTGGAGAGCAACTGCTTGATGCCAAACAGATTTTTTGTGGCTTGCTTAGAAAGATAAAGTTTGTTCTTCATCGAAAGATACCTGTCATAGGTGTACTAGAAAACACAGGACTTCTGCAAAGTCATTTAAGTGTGGAGAGAGGAAGGCTGGTTTTTCTAGAAATGGATTTGCAGTCAATAGCATTCACTCAATAGTTTTCTTGTCCCAGGCCTGCCTAGGTCTTGTTTTCTTCCTCCTTTTGACGGAGCACGTTCACCGATAGGCTCCAAAGAGAAGACTGAGGTGGAAAATGTGTGAAACCTACTCTCACATTTTAACTAACAGTTTAGGGAGGTTAAAAATATATATTCTAAGTTGGAAAAACATCCTCTCTCAGAATTTTATGGTTTCCCTCCACTGTCTTCTGGATTCCATTGTTGAGAGGTCTGATACCATCACTAATCACTGGGGGTTTGATATTTTGAAATGCCACCATGCTTTGTCTGGTGGCAATCTTCTTGTGGCTTCGGGGCCCTGAATGACTTCTTTCAAGATTGAAATTCTTTCAACATTGAAAACTTTTCTTCAGTTCTAGGGTATTTTCTTCTTCTTCTTCTTTTTAATTTATTCATTTTCAGAGAGAGAGAAGAAGAGAGAGAGAGAAACACTGATTTGCAGTTCCACTTATTTATGCATTCATGGTTGATTCTTATATGTACCCTGACCAGGGATCAAACTCTCAACCTTGGCGTATTGGGAGGATGCTCTAACCAACTGAGCTACCACCCAGGGCTAGGATATTTTCTGAATTATTGCTAATAACTGCTATTACTATTGCTAATTTCCTCATCTCTGTTTTCTCTGTTGTTTTATTCTAATAGTCACTCAAATGTTAGATCTCCTCAATTTCCTTAATATTCCCTTTTACTTTCTTCCATTTATTTTTTTAAATCTACCTCCTAGGATATTTCCTCAACTTCTTCTAACTCTTATAGTTTTACAACTTAATTTCAAAAACCTCTTTCTAAGGACTTCCAGTCAAAAGGCAGAATAGGTAAGCGCTGTGCTCACCTCCTCCCACAACCACATCAAAATTACGACTAAACTACAGAACCATCACTGAGAACTGAAATCTAGCTGAACAGCAGCCCTATAATGAAGGAAATACAGAAGCAGCAGCCACGTAGAGACAGGTAGGACAGACGGAGACAAGAACCGAGGTGGTCCCACCTGTGGTGGTTAAGAACTAGGAGATGTATCTTGGCTGCAGAGGGGTCCCCCATGAAGAACGAAAAATCCCAGCCCCACACCAGGCTCCCCAACCTGGAGCACCAGAGCTAAGAGTCCCCCGACACCCCCCTCCCAAACAAACAGGTGGCTGTGAAAATCAGCAGGGACTCAGTCCAGGTGGGAATGAGGGCTTCTGGAGTCCCAGGCATCTTCTTAAAGAGCCAACACACAGACTCAGTCACTGACAAACACTTGCCCTAAGCTCCAGAGAAGGGTCAACAGCTTACGTTCCTGGCAGGAACGTACTGGCAGGAACTGAATTGTCTGGCTTCACGGTGAAGGCTGGAGGGACAGCTCTGTCCCAGACAGCGCTGCAAAAGCATTCCTTTGTTGAGCCCGCCCCACCACAGCCAGGAAGTGCCAGTAGGTGGAGGTGCCAGGCCAGCTGCTGTTACTCCTTTGCTGAGCCCTCCTCCCTCCCAAGTCTCTAGCACACTGTATGCGGGAAACATATTTACACGTTTTACGTTGACTGGTGGTGGAGTGCGGGACACGTATAAATACGTTTTTTATAGACTAGCGGTAGAATGCGGGTAATGGATAAATATGTTTATTTTTATACTTTTTTTATTGCTCTAAAGGGATGCTAACATGCAGATATACAAATTCCAAAGGACAAAATTTGGGTCTCTTTAACACAGACAATGGTGAATTATGTATGTATGTATGTATGTTTTAACGATTATCATACAAAAAAACACTACTAAAACTTCATTCTTTCTTTTTTTACATACGATTAACACAACAAAAAACACTACTAAAACTTCACTCTTCTTTTTTTACAATGAAGTTGAAGAAAGAAAACTTCATTCTTCCTTTTTTTACACATTTTACGTACTTTTTTCAAAATATTTTCAATAAATCGGAATTTTTACATATTTTATTACTTTTATTTCAATTTCCAGTGAGTCTCCCAGTATTTGTCTGTTTAAAATTTAAGAAAAATAATTCAGTACACATTTTATAGTAAATCACAAAAAGTTTCATTGAAAAAAAAATATGTAAAACTAAAGTTATCATAATTTTACTGAATGTTGCCATTTGCACAAAACATTAGCAAAAATGGCCCGCTCCGCCTGTTAGCTTGCGATAAAAGCAACCGGCATACCATGTGCTAGCACAGCTCACCCCACTCTGAGACACTGCCCCACCCAACTCACGGCCCAGCCTGATCTTCTCTCAGCAGCTATTCCACAGGAGAAGCTAGCCTCTGCCTGCACTACGGACTTTCCTAAAAGGTCCACAAACACCAAACAAACAACGTCTGGTCTTGACAGGCCCTGCACCTCCTGTTAAGTGGCCCCAAACCGGGCCCCAGTGCAAACCAGCCTCAGTTGGCAGCATAGCCTCCCCCAGGCGCCTCCAAACCCAGCACAGGCAGCTACCAACTGCAGACCACTTTGCAGCTCCCACCAGGAGGCCCCAGGACACAAAGAGGCAGCAGCTGACCTAGGTCTGCCCCGGAGTCCCCCCACACCCACCAAGAGACTCCAGCACCAACACACCCGGTGGCGGAATTCAGACCACATCAGAGCACCAGCCAATTAGCTCCACAAACAACACACCCAAAGGGTGAGCTTGGTCGTCAACAGAGCCCTGCTAAAGCAAATCCCACGCAGTGGGGTCAGCCCCCACGCAACAACCCGTCTAATGTGGTTGTGGCTGGTCCTCACCTCAGTCAGCCTGAGGGTCAATCCCACCCAATAACGTGCTAGCAACAATCAAGGCTCAACTGAAACAGGAGGGCACGTGCAACCCAGGGACACCCTGGAGCACCCAGCTCAGGTGACTAGGGAGAATGCATCCCTGGGTCCCACGGGACACTTAATGGAGAAGGTACTTAGAAAGACATGAGCAGAGCAAGGACGACAGTCTAGGTACAAAGGTCACGGGGCAGAAAGTTTCAGGTGCCTAGCAATGAGCAGAACTGGGAAACAAGGACTTCGCCACCAAGGTAACCTTTTCTCCCCTAGCATATCGCTGATCGAGGAGTTCAAACCCCCTAACCTTTCCTCCCCTTGCTTGTTGCTAGTCATGCAGGTTAGACCCAAGGCGGTCAGAAAATAGCCCTGAAACATTAAACCGCAGAACAGTAAGTTTCTGATCACGTCAAACACATGGAGGCCTCAGTTGTGTCTCAGCTCCAGGCCCAGAACCAGAACCAGACAAGCCATGCCACGGCTGACATCAGGACCGGCTGGACTGACTAATGACCCCTGGCACCAACCAATCAGTGGAGACCACAACCCTGAAAGGACTCACCTGGAAAGCTGAAGCATATGCTATTGAGATCCTCCCCTGGGAGCCTCCCCTAAAATCCCCACCCTTAAAATCCCTTAGGTCAGAGAACCCACCCGCTCCTTCTGTGGAGCACGCCCTTGCCTTTCCCCACCTCTTTCCCCGGGCACATTTTTCTAGACTCTCTTTTCTTCCTAAGCTCCAAGGACCCTTCTTTTGCTTCTGTAACTTTTTTCCTGAGCCCTTTTCTTCTTCAGTCACTTCTACCTCTGTGACTGTCTAAATAAACTTTCTCTTATAGTTCGAGTCTTGGCTCTGAATTCTTCCTTAATCAGAACCCAAGAACCAAGGTTGCTGAGCCAAGGTCCAGTCTGACCCCACCGGGCTACCACCTGGTGCTGTTCTGCCACCAACGCGACGACACAGGGCTGCCCTGCCGAGACTGGGGCACACAGCACAACTACCTAGTACACAGCAACAAACACAGGGAGGCGGCCAAAATGAGGAGGCAAACCTGTCCCAAATAAAGAACAGGACAGAACTCCACAGAAAGGACTAAACAAAATGGAGGAAGCAAGTCACCAGAAACACAGTTCAAGACACTGGTGATAAGGATGCTCAATAAACTTAAGGCAAGAACAGATGAAATCAGTGAGAACTTACACAAAAAGATAAAGCCACAAAAAGAACCAGTTGGAAATAAGAATCCAATAACCGAAAGGAGAATACATTAGATGAAATCACTATCAGATTCGATGAAGCAGAGGATCAAGTCTGGGATCAGGAAGACAAGGTAACAAAAAACAACAAAAAGAAAAAAATACGGTTTTTAATGAGGATAGTCTAAAGGACCACTGGGACAACACCAAGTGTAACATTTGGATCATAGGGGCACCAGAAAGAGAAAAAACAGAGCAAGGTATTGAAAACCTATTTGAAGAAATAACGGCAGAAAACACTGCTAACCTGATGAAAGAAAGACATACAAAACCAGGGAGCACAAAGAGTCCCAAGCAAGAGGCCCTCACCAAGACACACAATTAATTAAAAAGCCAAAGGTTAAAGACAAAGACAGAATCTTAAAAGCAGCAAGAGAAAAGGAGTTAGTTACTAACAAGGGAGCTCTCAGTAGACTGTCAGCTGATTTCTCAACAGAAATTTTGCAGGCCAGAAGGGGTTGGCACGAAATACCCAGAATGACGAAAAAAGAAATCTTGGTTGTAACCAAGATTGCTCTACCCAGCAAGGCTGTCATTTAGAATCGGAGGAGAGATAAAGAGCTTCCCAGAAAAGAAACAGGTAAAGGAGTTCATCACTACTAAACCAGTATTATAAGAAATGTTCAAGAGACTTTTTTAAGTTAAAGAAAAAAGGATCGAAAATATGAATAAAATGACAATAACTACATACCTATCAATAATTACTTTAAATGTAAATGGATTAAATTCTCCATTTAAAAGACATAGAGAGGCCAAATGGGCAAGAAAACAAGACCCATACACATGCTTTCAGATCAAAAAATAGACTGAAAGTAAAGGGACAGGAAAAGATATTTCATGTAAATGGAAACAAAAAATAAGCTGGGGTATCAATACTTATGTCGGGCAAAACAGAGTTGAAGACAAATGCTCTAACAAGAGTCAAAAATGGACATTTCACCGTGATGAAGGGTCAGCCCAACAACAGGATATAACCCTTGTAAACATTCACACGCTCAACACGAGCACACCTAAATACATAAAGCAAACACTGACGGCACTATTTAAAATAACCAAGATGCAGAAATAACTTAAGTGTCCATCAGCGGATGACTAGATAAAGAACATGTGGCATATATATGCAATAGAATATACTCAGTCATAAAAGAAAAATGAATTTTTACCATTTGTTATAACATGGACGGGCCTAGAGGCTATTATGCTAAGGAAAATAAGTCAGACAGAGAAAGACAAATAACACATGATTTCACTTATATGTGGAATCTAAAGAACAACATAAAGGAACAAACAAAACAGAAACAGACTCATAGACACAGAGATCAAACTGATGGTTGCCAGATGGGAGGGGAGTTCGGAGGCTGTGTGAAAAAGGTGAAGGGAGTTAAGAAGTACAAATTGGCAGTTAGAAAATAGTCATGGGCATGTAAATACAGTATTGGGAATATTTTCGATAATAGTGTAATAACTATGTATGGTGCCAGGCGGGTACTTGAAGTATCAGGGAGATCACTTAGAACATTAGTTAAATGTCTAACCACTATGCTGTATACCTGAAATTAGTACAGTGTCAAATGTAAACGAAATTTTTTAATCTTTAAAAATTCTTTCTAAAAAGCTCTTTCTAATACTCGTAATATTATCTTTCTGCCCTATCCTATTCTCTTTACATGAATGCAAGATCTATTATATCCTGGAGACAGCTGACCATTTTTTCAAAGTTTTTTTCCTCTCCCTCATAAGAAAAGTTATTTTTCCCTCTTCATAACTTTGGTCTCTACTTTTTATATTAGCAGCCTTCCTCAGTACTCTGATTTCTCACACGTAAGAGCTGGGAATGTAAACGCTGGCAGGCATCTCTGAGCACAAGGACGGAGGCTGCTGATTGCGGAGACGAGCGTGCGAAGAAGACCTGCTGGGTCACTCCGAGAGGAAGCCCCGGTGTGAGCGTCTGGAAGTCTTTGCTCTAAGGTTGCTCAACTTACACAGGAAAGAATTTTCCCATATTCCAACACAGAAGGCTAGAAGGTATCTGCCTACTATCGCTGGTTTAGAGTTCAGCAACCAAAGCAGACACAATCAATTTCTTCCCTGAGTTTAGGCGAGCGTAGACTCTAAGACAGAAGATCTTCCTCTTATATCCAAAGCAATAAAGATGCATCCAGCTCCAACTTCAAATTTCTAGTTATCAGTCGGTTAATTATTTCCTTCCTTATGCCAGTGCTGATCCACCACGTTTTCACCTTGATTTTGTTTTACTAAGCACAATAAATGTTAAACTCTCATTGTGCACCCAGAGTTTAAAACAAATATCCAAACTCAGGAGAAAAAGCAAAACTTCATACTCTAATAACAAAGCTACCTTAACATTAGAAATCATCCTTACCTTCCTTTATTAAAATGTACACTCCCAAATGTTTACTCCTGAGAAGGGCACACTCTAGTAAGCCTTATATAATAGTGATCAAAGAAATCCTGAACTTATTTTAAAGTTACCCAATTATCTAGGCCTTTCAAACTGCTCTGCCTTAAAGGAGCTCAAAAAACTAGCAATTTGACTAATAACATACTCATAATTTCAAGCTTGCTATTCTAACATAGGTAAAGCTTTGCTGTTGTTTGTTATTGGTTTTTTTTTTTAACATGACTCAAGAAAGGGAATATTCTCCAACAGAAGATAAAATGTGATGGTCTAAAACTGAAAGCTTATGAAATTCCAGACATGCTCTAGCTGCCCTTAGAAATCTCGCTTGTCTAAATCACAGAGAAAACTTCCTCATTTCACACTCCAGGAATTTCAAAATAAGCACAGGACACCTAATCTAAGCTAAAACCTTTCAAAATATTCCACTCAGAATGGAAAATCTCAGAGCATCCTGCAGGATGCACAACTAAATTTTTTAGCCAAACCTGATCTCTGACAAATCACTTATTCCACCTTCCTAAAAACCAACATGCAAACAGCAGCCTTGGATCACAAGAGTATCTGCAAGAACCATATTTGTCAATGGCTTTGAAGATGAAAAGCAGTGTCAAGTGCCAGGCGCTCTTATCAAGGAGAGCTTCCTTCTATTTCTACTCACCCTGTCAGCCCGATCACTCTGCTAATAACGCCTGACTAAGCCCGGCTCCTCCCCACTCTCACCAGCCAACTCGCAGACTGTCTTAGGGGACAGTCCCTGCCTGATTCCATCACCAAGGAGAGGAACTGATTCCTTGGGGCAGCAGGCTCATGGAAATTGGCCATCCCCCATATGCTCGAGCTTGATTTACCTTGATTAGGACAGCAATTTACCAGCCATTTTTTCAGCCAGGCTTCATTGGTTTTCACTCTAAATAGATTGAAATCTGACACAAATTGCTGCCCCAGCATAAGAAATGCTAATTTTTTACAATCAGGTTCATACCTCAGCACTGGGAAATATGATACGTTGGGGATAATAGGCAGTCGAGGAGTAAATTCCAGCACTGGCAGCAGCCTATGGTTCCCACGAAAACGTTCCATGTGTTCTAATTCATGGTTTTAACTGTCACCCCTTAACCTCCCAATCAAATGGCACGTATTACTGGAGAAAAGAGGAACTAAATCAGTTGTTCAATATGGGCATGAGAAAAATAAGAGCTTTCCATGTTCTGTGCTCAAAAGAGAAAACCTGCCCTGGTTGGTGTGGGTCAGTTGGTTGGAGCATTGTTCCATAAACCAAAAGGTCATGGGTTCGATTCCCTGTCAGGGCAAGTACCCAGGTTGCGGGTTGGATCCCCAGTTTGAGAAGGCAACCAATCGATGTTTCTTTCTCACGTTGATGTTTCTGTTCTCTGTTTATTTCTCTTTCTCGTTCTCAATCTCTCTCTCTCTCTCTCTTTCTCTCTCTCTCCCACCTCCCTCCTTCCCTCTCTAAAAGCAATGAAAAAACGGTCTCAAGTGAATATTAAAAAAAAGGTAAATAAAAAGAAAAAACCCAATCCAAGTGCAGACTAGCTGTGCACTACCTTGGAACTTCATTTATGAATTTACTATTTACCTACAAATTATTTATGTATTTATTAACAACTACTTATTTACAATAAAGAAGGATGAGGCCCCCAAATACCCAACTAGATCCTTTCAGGTGTTTAAGCATAGATATACCCATAAAATTGGGCATAAATCAAATTTTACAAATCATATCATTTAACTGCATAAAAGAAGTTTGCTCCATTGGAGTCCAACCACCAATCATGCAAAGTCAATAAAAACACTGTACTTTACTCTGGTTAGTGAAGAACACAGGACATGTAACCAGCCCAGCAGGAGATGGCAGAAGACCAGCATTTATACAATATTACAGTATAGCTATCGCTTATAGAATCTGCTCTTGGCCTTTTAACCACCACGAGCAACACTGTTCTCATCTGAAAACCACAGCGACTGCTGCTCTGCAAGCCTCCTGACGTCGCGCCTCCCACGCAAACACTGCTGGGAATCGGGTCTGCACTGACCTTCTTTGTTAGAACTAAGTGTGCGCTGCACGGGAGAATAGCACAGCATCCACTCACATGGAAGAGACTTGAAACAGAAAATGTTCACATGGGCTGAGCTGCATCCTAAATGCTTTCACGAAAGAGGTGAGTTAGGCCCAAAATGTCTGGCTGGATACTCCAAAGACTTAGCGCATAAACCACACAGAGCCACTCTAGTTCAGAGCAGCAGAGGCGGAAAAGGGGAAGACTGTGTCCTGTACTTTACGGCTAGCTGGGAGGAAGAAAGGATATTCAAAGTTAGTTTTCAAGACAACGAATGACAAGGGCCAAAACTCCAGGCTCTGAATACTCTGTTCCTCCCCCTGGAGCCATTCTCCTGCCACAACACAGAGCTTCAGCTGGAGAACCACCACCGCAAACTGCAACGTCTGACTCCAGAGCTTGCTGTTTTTCAGGAACAGTGCTATAGAGAATGGACCAGGGGAGAGGCGATCAGAGAAACACTCAAGTGGCTCCACGTCCATCAGCTTTTATTTCAACGTTGGCATTCAACTGTTGACATCTCCTTACCTAAAATCAGAGAAGCACACTTGGCAGGGATTAGTCACACCAGTTGTGAGGCCCTGAAACATCTCAGAAAAGTCAGCTTCACTATGAACCATCACCAGCTGCATTCTGCATCCTTTTTTTTCTATTTAATTAGTACACGGATGCTAATGCTTCTCAAAACACTGTGGGCCTGACTTACAGCCTCCTCACTGCCCTCTGCTCAGCTAGGAAAGCTCCTCGCCAAGGAAATGCATGAATAAATGCACTGACTCCTGCAGAAACTCACCTGCCATCAAATAAGTATCCACAGAAACAAAAATTTTAAAACCTGGGAGATAAGCCTCTCAAACATATATTTTTACATACTTGGAACTTTAAAAACATCCTCATTGGACCAAGTAAAAAATGAAGGCTGTGAACTGCAAAGATGAACCAGGACAAAACAAGCAGGATGAGCACTGCAGTGTTCAAAGACCACCATCAGGTTGCATGTCAGCAGAGGTCTTAGCAAATCAACCTCAGCCCCAGTGAGCAAAGTGGGTTCATCCTACAGCCTCTGACATAGAGCTAGAGTAATGACTGTTGTTCGTCTGCTGCTTGTTCATTGACAAATAACAGACTATTACGGAAGAATAACCATGATCAAAAGCAGATGAAGTTTAACTGAACCAGTTAATATCAACAATGATATTAACTCTTAAAACAAGTAGACTGTCTAGAAAAGTAAAAGTTGGACCCCAGGATTTGTCATTGTCCTCATGACCTCTGTCCTCCCATTCACACATGGGCAGGTGAACTATCCTCTCCAGATAAACTCTCCTCCTCCTCCCAGCCATCGCCATTTCCCATTTCTCTGCCCTCAGAAAAGCAAATCCAGTTTCTTCCCTGCAGAAGTGAATGCAGACACTTCATTCATCCAACCTGAGTTCTGGCAGTATGCTGTTCCCTCCCTCCCCCTTGATGTTTCCTGTCCCTATCTCCACTCATTTCATGAAACATTCTCCAAGCTCTCTGCAATGCTTGAGAAGCAATGCATCTCCTTCAGACAGAGCACCAACCAGAAAGCTGTTTAGGACAGTCCTGTATGAATCTCAGTCTTTTTTAATTGAAAAACTCCAACCTACGCCATGCACCAAGAAGCATCCATTTATATCAAATGACAGATCACCTTTTCTGAAGCATGTCCAGTGAGTGTTTTTGCTTAGTACATAGACAAAGTGACTATTACTGAGTATATAACATTAAAAAAAAAAAAAAACCACCCAGAGGGAAACATACTTTCCAAGATGGAGACGGGGAAAAAGAAAAATGACTGCAAACACAAACACTTCCTCTGGAACTGGTGAGCACGTACCTTACACAAGTGAGAGATACTAAAGTAAACATGTCTTTCTCCTTCCAAAGCAGGTTTTTAAGATACATCTGTACCCAACAAGAATTCTATCTTGCCGTTCATCAGAGGAAAATTCGAGAACAGGAGGTTGATGATTGAAGGGAAATGACTCAGCCAAGGCCCCGTGACATGCTCTGCACCATGGGTTCACTCTAACCATCAGACTAGAGCTTATCTGCCCCATACTTAGTGCACTTTCTAAAATAATGCCAAAGCCAATTTCTATAAAAAGTCAGCTACTTTGATTTGGCAAAACTTTTTTGTCCTACGCTTTAAAGGAAGTGAGATTAATTTCTGCTTATATAGAGTAAAAAATTTCTGACTTGCCAGCTCCAAGCTTCACTAGAAGAGTCTGCAACCAGCTCATGAACCCAAAGAGGGCACCAGAACAGATACTGCTTAGTTAGGTGTCCCATAAAGGACAGCTTTGTGGGCGGGGGGCAGGTAGGTCTGTGGTTTTCTACAACAGAAGAAAAAATCTAACAAAAGACCAAAATCTTAAGGTTAGTCTAAAAGACTATGTTCTTCAGTGGCCAAAATTATCTACAAGGGAAAACCCTAGCTCTCCTCCCCAGCTTTCCACAGCCTTTCAGATTCTCACTCTCCACTTCTTTCCACAACTTGAGAATATTTATTTTTATTTCAATCATATTTTATTGTTTATGCTATTATAGTTGTACCAATTTCCCCCCTTTGTCCCCCTCCCCTCAGTACCCCCCAATTATTCTTTAATGAAGATGAAATTTCATAAATTCAACACTTTCCAAATCTTTAATGGTCAATTTACAAGACAGTGGACAACTTTCCAGCCCAACCCTGGCACACCAAGTAGTCTCACTTCTACATTTAATAACAGTGATTTAAGCTGCCTTTAAAAGCTCTCTTGTCCCATGGCCATCTGAACTGGAATGCAAAAAGAAAATACTCTAGTCTTTATTTCAAATCAAATACAAAGAAGACCCCTACACATATGATCTTGTGTAACCTCTGCAAAGACTCAATCCCCTTTTCAACAAAAGAAAGATAACAGCACTCACCTGTAGAGATTCAGTAAGAGAATGCGCTTTACAGCGGCCGGCACAGTGCCACACACACAGCGAACAACAAATACACACAACAAATACACGGCAGTGACTACAGTTTTAACATAATATAACCAAGGGGGAGGGTGGAAGCAGGGGAGGGAGAGAGGATTTGGCTGGGGGGAGGGGGAGCGGTGTGGGAGAAATGCAGAAAACTATAATTGAACAATAAAGTAATTTTTTTTAATTCTGCAACAAAAAAAAGATAATATAAGACTAGATGTTACATCAGGCTTTCTGAAGTCTCATTCTCCTCATCGGTAAAGTGGGGGTAATAATACTCTCATCAAGTAAATGAAATACAAAACAGTAAGAATGACTGGCAAGCAGGAGATGTTTAAATAAGTAATCATTTTTAATTTTAGCAATATTCAAAGTAAACAGGTAATCCCAAATCCAATTAATCCCACAATCCTTTCACTGTTAATCCCTAGACCTACTCATCCAAGGGTCCAATTTTTAAATGCGCATTTCAATTACATTGAAAATGAGACTTTGTGGGAACCTGCACTTGGAATTTCAGACTCTTGCATTATCTCTTAAAGTGCTGCCGTTCATACTTCAGTTTTGACCAAAATGGAAAGCAATAGCAGCAGCAACTTGCCAAATTTAGAAGAAAGTAGAGAAGGTATACTCGAATAGGTCTTTATAAGATATTTTCTTAGCCAATAAAACTTCATGGGGAAAAAACCACAGGAGAAAAATCTGTTTCATCTTCCCATCTCCCACCAGCTCCAAACCCCTCTTCCGTAGTCACAACTGCTGACGTCACTTGCCCTACTTTACAGAATTCACTAAATGCTTTAACAAGCACTGTATCTACCAAAATGTGTCATTTCTGTTTTTAGTAAAATCAAAAAAGAATGAAACCGAAAAGCACAATGGATTCTTTTTTTAATCAGTGTCAAAGACATCTATCTTATCAGAAGAATGGAAACCGAAGTGACAAGAAAGTAAAACTTTTTGATTAGTGAGTGTCACCTTACCAGTAACATAAGGGACCCTAAGTCTCAATGTATGGCAAACTATTATCACTCTGAAATTCACTGTCAGCTAACCAGATGGGGAGTACGATGGCGGCGTCTTCTAATCAGAACACTGCTGAACTGGTGTTCAAAGCCAATCCTTAAAGAATTTTATTTGGTAACTTCATATAAATCATACAACATCCCTTGCTATACTGCAAGCTCTAAATCTTCCCGTATTTACATTATATGGTCCTGCCCATAAACATCTTGTTTGCACTAACTGCAACACAGCCAACACTTGTTTTAGCCAAAAAGGTCATTTTTTCTTATGAATCGTCCCAGGAAATTTTCAGTCTTACAAAAAGAGGAAATACTGCCTTGTGGCCCAACGTAAAGAGGGGATGGAAAACGGAAGGTCACATCGGATTCTTTCACTCCCCTCATTACCGGGATGCTGCAGTCATCCAGCCACAGCGCAAGTCCTAGTGGATGAGTCCCCTTGCTCACCCCGTTGGGAATGCTGCAATACAGATGGCTATTTGGAATAGGCCTTTCTAGGAGTTACTAGAGCCAACTCAGTCGGGTATCCTTTACGGTTTGTATTCAAAGACATGCTGATCGTGCCATGACTGGGGCGTTTGTGAAGGCCACACGTGTGTACGCCTCAATCTTCTCTATGCCTCCCCTTTTCCCGAGCAGGAAAGAACACATGACCCTGTGTAGAGCTGAAGTCACTTAATGATAACAGTGCTTCTGCATAGTGAACTACAACTCACTATTTCACAAACACCACCTCCATCCAGTGTTAACCGAGGCAAGCAGTGTTCTCACTATACCTTGTAGACATGAGTCCAAAGGATGAATCATTTGGCCATGTCTGCACAGATGTGTTAAATAACCATTTTTCCCCCCAGTAGAAGCATGGAGATCTTTGAGAGAGATTCCAACCCAATGCATTTCTTTTGTAGATAAGGAAGATGAGGCTCAAAAAGCTAACATAATTGGTCCAACATCACACAGCTAGACGGAAACAATCTCTGAAACCAGAAGCCATGCCTGGTGATTCTGTATTCTCTCCTCCTCCGCCAGGAATCTCCCTTTCAAAACAGAGTTGTTAAATCCTGGATCACCACACTGAAGCACAGGTTGACCTTCTGTTTGTTGCAACAAATTCCCCTAATTATTTTGCATTTGTAGAATGGGGACAGTAAGTTGCGTGGACCCTGAGAAAGAAGATAATCTACTAAGAAGGGCTCCTGGTGGCTATCTGGGCTCAAATTTTAAAAAACAGAGCCCAGCCCTGACCCGTGTGGCTCAGTTGGTTGGGCACGGTCCTGAAAAGCAAAGGGTCGTTGGTTCATTCCCAATCGAGGTGAGTACAAGAGACAACAGATTGGTGTTTCTCTCTTACATCGTGTTTCTCTCCTTCTCCTTCCCTTCTCCTCTCTAAATATACATATAGATATATATATACATATATATGTATTTTTTTAAAGAGTCCAGCAGCCATTTCTACACAGGAGCCTCTCACTTAAACTGCACTTCAGGGAGGAGCCTGCACTGAACTACCTGCCTCTGCACTGCACTCCTTCCATCTAAGCCAGCCCTAGTAAAGGAGTTCCCGGAATCTTAGTTCAACCAGTAGATAGCCCTGCAGCTCTATCTTCATCAGCTCCTTTACCAACCAATCAGAGCAGCCTTGTTCTGACCAATCAGGACAGTGCCTTTTGTACCAATCAAAACATTGAAGATTTGGAGTCCTTATTTGCATTAGAATGGACCAGGGACAGGGACTTCTGTCTATATAAGTCAGCTGCCCCCTGGCTCTGCTCCTACACTTAACCCTTCCCACCTACAACTAGTTTAGGCTGAGCTGAAGCACCAAAGCTATCTGGCTGACAGGGAGCAAAGCAGACTAGACCAGCAAGGTGCAGAGCAGAGATGTCTAGCCGGAGAGGGGTCTGGCTCCAGGGCTGCCTCACAGCTGGCTGTGAGCTGTGTCACATTGAGCTGTTTTGCTATGAGTAAAGTTTCCTTCTTTACTGCAACCCAAATTGGGGATTCCTGTTGGTGCCAACAGTTGCTACCAGGGTGATATAGATGTAGAACAGTTAGAAAAAGAACCACAAAAGTGTGTCTTGAGTTTCAGATTCTAATTTCATTTTGGTACAAGAACCTCTTATAGGTTCTTTATGATCACTACACTGTTAAGTGAAATCGAAATATTCCAGATAGTGAAATACTAAGAGAGAAATGTCCAAACTCAGAATATGAGAACTGGAGATAATTCAAATCCCATTGGTCTAATTCAAATAGACCATGTTTGTTCAAATTATTGACCAAAAAAATGCTTTTAATTTAATACCCTGACAAGGATACACTTAATATCCTGACAAGGATACACTTTACGTTTAAGTGTAGGCCCTGATGAGTCTACATTTTCATGCACAAGCTTCTTAAATCCCCAAAACACGGTATCAATTAAATGGAACCTTCATTCACCTACTGCTCTGAGCAATGTTCCCATCACCCAGCATTTCTTCTCAGGTTAGACAAGTCCTGTGGGGACACTGATATGTAGAGAAAGGTGGAAAATGCCATCTCTGCTCGAGTGGCAGAAATGGGACTTGATAAAATGGTTTAATACTCCCAGGGCAGCAAAGAAAGGTCTGGGACAAAAAGGGACAGACAGGAGAGGCCAATCATGAGATCACTAAGGCTTTCCACTTTCTTTGGGAACTTATGCAAGATTCTTTTCATTAACTCAAGAATCATGAAGCTACTGTTTATAACATTGGTTTTTTTCCTTAAATTTAGTCCATAATTTTAGCAAAAAAACATAAAGAGGAAAAGCTCTATCACAAATGACTCCCATCATTATTCAAATTTGAAAGTTGTGTCCCAGAAAGATAGCCTGCTTGAGGTTCAAGGTGCTGGTAATCTAATGGGAAGTTAGTTCTCAACTCAGCAGGTCCCTGCTGTCACTTCTAGAGCAACAGGCTTCGAAACAGGGTGGTGATGGTACTCCTCCCTGGAGCAGGGGCCGCTGAACCGCCCTGCCACAGGGCAGTGGTTTACACTGGCCCAGGAAGGGGTTCCCCGTTCAGTACAAACTTTGGTAGGGGACGGGAGGGTTTCTGGTGTGCACGGGTGTGCGGTCCTTGTCTCCCCCAACCCTTTTTCAAGCAGGCAGCCTAGTCCCAGCAATGAGCTAAGATAAAGATCTGAGACAGTATTTATTTACGAAAGAGAGGAAGTAGAGTGTGTGCAAATTTAATGTTTAGCAGGGAGAAAGTAGCAGATCTCCTATCTCAAAGGAAAGCCTGGCCAACAACTCCTTCTGACCACCAAGGCCTCTTCCATCCCCCACTTAACCTGCTCAATCTCTCTCCCCACCCCCTACCGCCTCCCCAGGAAAAGAGGCAGAAATTAAGTCTATTTTTGCGTTTCCTCTGACCTGGAAAACCATGGATCCATTTGCTTGGTATAGACACACCAATCGGTCGCCTAGGTCCCTAGTCTATGGTGCAAGGAGGAGAGGGGGCAGAAAGTGTAGGGCAGTGGCGATGGATTCGGATTTAGGTAAGGTCTATCCTAGTCGAAATAGATTTCCCACCAGTAGGTTTGGATCCACCGCGCCAGCGCCGCTGGAGCTGACAAACGACACAACACAGCGCAGGGTCTACGGTCTCCGAAGCTGGGGCCACGCTTGAGGCCGCGAGCCCGAGACTCTCGAACGTACCCGGAGGGTCCAAGGAGGCAAATCAGGGGACGCCCGGGTAGGTGAGAAATCTGACTACCGCACCGAAAGGGGAACGAGAATATGCACGGCCAGCCCTTGGCGCCCTGCCCTTCCCGGAATCCCACCCAATTCTAGAAATCCACAGATCCCGAAAATTCCGAAAGCGAAACTGCAAGCAGGTCTCCAGAAGTTTGAGAACCGTCGTCTCCCATCATCTCCGCACCACAAATGCCTTCAAAGACAGGCGCCCCTGGGGTGGCAATCGCTCCCGCACAGCCACCCTCCACGTCCCCAGGGCACTTCCCTCCGTTTTTACCGTAAAGGTCCCAGCCCCGGGCCGCCGGAGCGCCCCGAGTCTCCCCGCCCGGGAATACAGAGCGGTGGTCGGCCGGGTTCCTCCTGCTCCTCCCCACAATAAAGGGACAGTTGGGCCCGACGAAAATCCTGTGGAACGTTCTTTGTAATCTGTTGTACGTTCACTTCCACGGCAAAGCTCGGTACAAAATCGCGGGGTCCGAGAACGCTGGAGGAATTGTACGCTTGTCAACGACTACGTCAGGAGGAGAAGGGGAGGGGTTCCCGGCTGAAACTGCAGTTTACAAGCACAGAGCCATTTTAGCCTGGTTTCCACTTCAGCGAAGCCCACGGGAGAGCAGTCCCCAGAGGACGTACGGGTAGCGCAGACTGGAAGCTCCGTGGACGCGCCGCGCGCTCCGCCCCGGGAGGCGTAAGGCGTCTTAGCTTAAGTGTCGCCCATTGCTCATCCTTGCCTCGCGTGTGAGAAGGAAAATCTGCTGCAGGGTCTCCAATTCCAGTGACGCTTACCCCCGACCCCCACCCACGGAACACCGCGAGGGACAGGCTTCTCAAACAGCGTGGCGTCTAAGTGGGAAGGACAAGATGATCTTAAAGATCCTCACCCCCGCCCTCCCCAGACCCCTGCAAATGCTCAGACCACGTTACCACGTTAACTACAAACCTAACCGTGTCGGGTGTCGGTGCACTTGGCAGATGTGCCATCAGGTTCACCAGCCCAGAGAAGGTCCCCTGGACAAGCCATCCCGGTCCCCAGAAACCGTGCGCGGCGGCCGCATGGCCCCGGTCCCCCGGGTGCCTCTCGCAGCCACTGCCGCGCAACCTCCGCTCGGCTGCAGCGTCCTGGCCACTGGCGACCCCTGTTGGGGACCCCTGTCCACAACTAAGAGAGCTCGTGTTTGCTGGCTTTCCCTCGGGCTCCCCTTTCAGGCTCCGACTTTGACCCCAGACTCCAGTCCCAGATCCTCCCCGACCCCAGATGCCAGCCTTCCCCACCCCCGAGCCTTGCCACCCACTCAAACACAAGGCGATAGCCCCGCCCGTTAGCTGAGAGGACGCCAGCCTCCTATTGAGCTTTCTAGGAGGAGGACCTGGGCAGGAGACACTTTCTTCCCAAAACGCTTTCCCCATCCCCCACCTTCCTTATGGCGCAACTCCAAAGCAACTCCTCGCCTCGACCCTACAGGCTTTTTGGTGGAGGTCCGAGTGTCCCCGCTTTTCTGCGGTTCTACTGTCACCCTCCCCACGCTTCGGCCGTGGGCCCCCCATCTCCTACCACACCGCCGCAGAGAAGGGTAGCAGGAGCCACCGCTAAGTGCAGCGAGCCCCCATGCACGCACACACAAAACCCCACAGGCGTCTGCAGCCCGATTGCACCCAATACCCTGGACCTTTAAGTAAGTCCTTTTAAATAGCACCTCCTCGCTTCACCTACTCCGGGTTTCATCGCACGGGATCTAGCATACACAGAGAGAAAGCTAGCGCGAGAACTCCTCACATAAAAATACAAAATAAATCATTCCTTCTGCCCTCCTGTATTTTGCACCACGTGTCAGCAGTTTGTCACGTCAAATCATGGCAGGGTCTGGTTCCAAGATGCACGCGTATACACACTGGGGCGGCTATCTTTGACACCCACGCCGCCCCCTCAACTGCACACACAGGTATGTCCCTGATCCAAAAGCACACGGCCGTTGTGCTTGGATGCCCCAGTCCCGGCCAGCGGCGTCCCTTTCCCCTCTAGCAATGGACTGGACACGCAGACTTTAACCACGGAAAAAACGAGGGCGTCTCATTTCCTCTCCTTTTTCCCACTTAATTCGCTAAAGCAGCTCCTGGAGTAGGCAAAGAGAGTCGAAAGTAAGGGATGGCAACTCCAGAGGGGTTTTTTCCCACTTCAAAACCTTTATTTTCAGTTTTTAAAAGCCACCTTAGCCCGCCATATTGGAACTGGCACGGTTCCTAAATACTCCTTCCCCACAGTTGTAGAGCTTCCAAGAAAACACAAGTACCGACCGGGCTCTGGACCTGTGTCCGGCCACCGCGAATCAACCACTTCCCACTCCACCCCAAGGCTCCCCCTTTCCCGTCTTAATCCCCTCTGCCACCCCGGGTCAAAATCCGTAAGTATATCTAGCAGTTCCTACAGTTGGGGTTGTTTTGGGGGGGGTTTTTGTGGTTTTTTTTTTTTTGGCAGATTTTTTAAACACACACTAAAAAATAATTCCAAAACCAGATTAGATTAGTAATTTTGAAAGGAGGTCATATGAGAGTAGACAACAGGAAAGGCCCAAGTGACAGTACATTACTTTAAAAAAGAAAAAGAAGAAGAACAAAAAGATCATCCCTGCCGAAGCACGCTCCGAAACTACTACTGACAATTTCATTTCAGCTGCACAGGCAAATGTTTCCAAGGGGGCGATTCCGAATGTATCTGTGTACCAATTTTTCGCCCCCTGGATGGTTGTTCTCCATTCCTCATCCCACCATCTCCTCTCCCCAAAATACACACATGCCAAAAAAGAAAGACCCCAGCGAGGAGGCGATAGGGGACCGCGGGGTAGCAAGAGCGACTGCGTCGCTAAAAGGAGCGCAAACGAGGAAGGTGGGCGGCGGGAGGGGGACAGCTTGCACCCGGGGAGGAGAGCACTTTGCAACTACGGACGGACTCCCGGAAGGCCGGGCTTTTCAAAGCAGAGGGACGAGGGGGAAGGGGACAGAGGAAGCAAAAATGACAACCCGGAGCGCAGAACGTAGTTTGGGGCTCTGCTCAAGTGCTGTCGCTTTCTCCTCCTGCCTTTCTCTTTCGGGCCTCTTCCTCAGCACCCCCTCCTCCAGTCCCCTACCCCCGGCCCGCTCGAGCTTCCTTCTTTTTTTCCTAAGCTGAAAAAAAGGAAAGAAAGAAAGAAAGAAAGCAAACTGACCGGCGCACTCAACCTGCGGGTCGGAGGTCTGCTGGCGGAGCGGTCTGGGCGTGGGGACAGCGGACGGCGCGCTGCCCTACCTGGTGAAGTTCGTCCTCCCCTCCGCGTGGACCAAGGCTCCGGGGCCACCCGCGAGGACGTCGGCCTCGCTCGCAGGCTCTGCCTGGCTCCCGCTCGCTCTGCCTCGCTTGCTCCCCGCCCGCCGCCTCCCTCGCGCGCCCGCTCGGGTCCTCCGACTCCCACTACAGCCTCATTCCAATATGGCATCCTCTCTGTGCGCATGCCCGGCACTCTTTTTTAAGATTATTATTTTGTGTGTGTGCAGCGAACTCCTTCAACGACCTTTTCCAGCGCTTACAGAATGTCTTAAACCAATTAGCCTGCGGGATGTTCTTGATTCCTTCCACGGTCCCCGAGCCTGAGCACACACACACAAACAGGCACATTTCACGCTCGCACGGCCCCCCTCCCCGGCCCACTCCCCTTCCTCCTTTTCTTGAGCTCCCTCCATACACAACCTACAGAAAGTTCACATCACAGGCTTTTCCGCAAACCCATCTGCAGGAAAATCTAGGCACACTCCGCATCTCACTGGACACTTTCTTTTCTCGATTTGCAATTCCTCGGTCGACCAAGGGCACAAACTTGCGCTTTATCCGCCGGTGGCTCGTTTGGACCAGAGAAAATCAATACTCTGAGCCACCTTTGCCCCGCCCCCTGCGCCCCACCCTGCACTTAAATTGAGTCTTTTCCATTGAGATTAAAATGTTTCCTGCCCCCGTAGGGATGGCAGAGGGGTGCCCGGGAGAGATTTTACAGGGAAACGTGTCCCAAGGGGAAGAAAATTAAGTTGGGGCTGCTCGGAGGAGCTTGCCGCTGCGATCTGCCAGGGCTGGGCAGGACGCAGTTAACAAGGGTGGCCACGGCGTCTCCTGGGGCAATGGCCAGGCCTGGGTGCCCAAAGAGGTTAGCTATTGTAGGGAAGGAAAAGAACCCTGTCCGAGTTATCTTGGTCCTCGGCAACTGTTGGAGAGAATAAAAGGCAGCGCAGCCGGGAACCCGACAGGGTGACCACCGGCCTGTGCGGGCCCGCGGGCTTCTTGCCCCCGGGCGTGGGAGGAGGACAAAGAGGAGCTCCCCCGGCCTAAAGCGCAATGGCTGGGCAGAGACTGAACGAAATATGCCCAATTCGGGAAAGCTGGTGATGCCCAAGTGGGCAAGAACGAGAACTTCCGAAGGTAGGCTTCGCTGTACTGAAGATCGAGAAGACGCTGATCGGGGGCTTTAATTTCCTTCCCTGGGAAAGAGAAAACGGATACAGTTCTTCAGGGGTTTTGCTCTATTGCCACAGGGGATGCAATTCCTCAGATTTTCCCAATTCTGTGTCAACCTCTTTCCTGCGAACCCCTCACGCGGTACCCCTCCTCGGGCCCCGGAGTTTCAAGAGGACTGCGCGGCCCCCGGCGCTCCTGTGCGTTCACAGCTCCTCCCACCCTCCCGCGCCCCGCCACCCCCACGCGCCTTCACGGACCCCGGAGCTCCGGACCCGCAAGTGAGATCCACGGAGGAGAGGAGGACGCTCGAAAGGGCTGCGAACAGGACGGGGACCCAGGGCTGGAATCAGCAAGGCAGCCTGACCGCGCACGGGACGGGTGGGAGTCCTGCCACGTGGATTCTTTTCCCGACGTAGGGGCCTGAACTGATCTGGAAGAGCTGCGGGAGGGACGTGCCCGGAAACGGCTCTTGCCAAGCCCGGGTGTCGGGGGATTGATCCCCTGCGCGAATCGCGGAGCTCGGAGATCCTCGGCGGGCGTCCGAGGCAGCGAGACCCCGCGCGCGCACTGGGGAAATCGTATTTCCGTGTATCTCGGAGAGCACTGGACGACGTATAGAACGCCTTCCCGTCACATCTCCACCTGAGGTGCCACCTTGTAGCCCAGAACAATCAGGCAACGCTTACAGTTCAAACTCTAGCCCAAGAAGGCTTCCCCTCCAGCTTCCCTGTCCCCTCCTCTGGGAAATACCGTGCCAGTGTTCCGGGCTCTTTAATTTGAAGGCCACCGAAGGCAGAGACTTCTTAAACCAACCGTACTCCGTCTCTGCACTTTAACCCTCCCGCCCGCAGCCCCGAGCTGCCGCCGTCTGTGTCCTGAGACGCTTCAAGTGCGTGCGATGGCCGAACTACGGCTCCCAGGAATCCCAAATGTGGACCTCAGGGACTCCTCGGCTCTGCGTGCCCCTGGGTCTCACACAGCCAAGTCACCTCTTCTCGCTTCTTCAACGCGCAGTGTGGCTGGGAGGAGGGAGAGGGACTTGCAGCGCGGGAGACCGACCCGCGCACTGTTCCCGGCGCGGGGTCACCAGCTCGAACTCTGCGGAAGCGCTCCGAGTGCGGCCGCCCCAAGGCTCTGAGTGCGGATCCTCCTCCAGCCAGTCCCGCTCCGAGCCCACGCTGCTCCCGCGGCGGTGGCTGCGACCCTGCCGGCGGACGCCGTCACCGCCCCTCCCACGTGCGGTCCAGAACTGGCAGCCCCTCTCAACCCCTGAGGGGACAGAGGATCTCTCTGCGTGCCCACTACCCGGGAGAACTTCCGAGCGGCTCCCATTTGAAGAACTCATATTCTCTCTCCCCAGGCTGCGGCTACAAGAAGGAAGCCAGCCAGCCATTGCGCCGTCTCCAGGCTTGTTTGCAGGTTGTAAGTCATTATTATGCACAGAATGCTATTTCATCAAAATAAAAAACAAATGCAAAAGAACACTAACCCTTAACTTGATGACGATGTATACGTTATGTTCTATTCCTCCAAAGTAACTGAATCTCTTTATGTTTTTGGTACACAGATTTCTGTATAACTTTGTCCACGTATCTAAAAAAGTGTGGAGGAGTTGGATTTTTAGTACCTACTAAGATAAAGAAATAAAATCATGAAGCCAGAGTACACATCATTGTTATCACAAAGAATCTCAGCGTTGTCGATGGTGAAACTTCTCAAAGTTCGTCAAACTTCTACTTTTGTACTGCTTTTTCTATGTGACTTCTTAAAAGTTTCTTAGCTTTCTTTTTTGTATTCTCCCTCCATTCTCCTTTATCCAAGGGCACCAATGAGGCAAATGAAAATTGGTTAGAAGACTCCCTGGGGCAATTAAAGCGGCCCCTTCATCCCACTCCAGTACCTTCCAACTTTCGTTTTTATTTCAGAACCAGACATTTTACGGATGTGGGTATCCAGATGTAGAATCCACCCTAAATCAACTAAAGATAAAGAAAAAGAAAAAACAGTCATTTTAGTCAATAATAAAGACCTGGTAAAAAGTGGATGTTTCAAAGAAAAAGAGGCATAATATATTCCAACTCAGAGAAATTTAACCATGTAAACCTCATGACTGACACACAAGGTTTCTCCATACATGTTTAATATTTACTTAAGATCTTGGTAAAAATAAGCTTTTGATCACACCAACTAACTGTAACTGTTATGTCATTTCTAAACAATAGTTAAACCATGAATTCCATCATTTTTCAAATGAACCTGCACATCCAAGTTATGCCTTCAAAGGGACTTTAGAATTCTTTCATATGACTGAGGCTAAATTATATGAAATATTAAAATTACATTTGTTAGTTGGAAAATATTTAAATGCTATTTCTATTTGCCTGATGCTACAGAACAAATTAGAAATAAAAATAACTCGAAAAGTTTCTCTCTCGTGTTATGTCTGTTACTAAGTATCACTTTACAAAAATTATTTTAGAAGAGTCAAAATTATGTGCATATTATTTATTGTACTTATGTAAAGATATATGGTTACTTAAATCTTGGTGCACTGATCTTCATGCCAAGAGAAATGTTGGTCAACTTTCTCATAATTACTCCATATTTAACCTATTATTTCCCACTGAGGAAAGGAAATGCCCTAAAGAAGATGAACCATTGTTTTCTTCATAGAGGAAATCTCTAATCAGATATTAGACATAATTTGCTTAACACAAAAACAGAAGGGGAAAAATGTCCCCCAAAAACCCTGAAATAACCAAATATTTGAAGAATGTGGCAATCTTTTTTTTTTCTTTTTAGAGCAGTGATTTTCAGCCGATGTGCTGCAAGATATTTTAAAACATGCAATACCTGACTATTTAGTCAGGGATACTGACCTCTTTTCCCTCACATGGTCAGATAAAAAAAATGACAACATCCAATACAACAATGGCCATCTGGTGTAAATGCCCTGTCTTGAACCATTAACATACATGTCATATAATAGAGTTGCATCTAATTAGACATGTGGCATAATAAGGTTGCATCTGACTGGTTAATTCTTGGTACCAGAAATGCTTATATACAAGTATTGGTACCAGAAGTGACTTTTTGAAAGTCACTTTGGAACAAAAAACTATTTTTTTTTTTTTTGGTAAATCAACCAAAATTATACCTATTCATTTGGTTGCCAAAAAATATATTTTTGATGTGCAGCAGAATTTCAGTAAATAGCTTATGTGTGCCATGAGATGAAAAAGGTGGAAAATCACTGTACTAGAGGCTTGGAACCTAAAGACGTTTTCTCTTAGGCCATGTAAGATAGTGTTTTCCATCACCTTTGTAAGGTCACTAAGAGTGAAATCATAAGACCCTACTTTATTTTTTTTCACCCTTTCCCCTATTCCTAGTTCAAGCACTTGCTTCTATATTGGCAGTGAAATGACCTCATCATTGCCTCATCACTCATTTCTGTGTGACCTGGGGTAAGTCAAGTGACCTCTCTAAACCACTCTTTTCTCATGGACAAAACAAGGGGATTAGACTGGCTGTTCTGTAAGGTTCTTTCAAACAATAAAGACTGCTTCTCAATCTACCCAACCCCCAAGCCACAAATTGCTTTCCATAATATTCTAACACATCTCTGCCGATTTAAAACAGCAGAGTGCAAACTCTGGGGTCACAGAGAGGGGAAAACAATGGAGTAAACAGATCTGGAGGGAAAGAGCAGAAGGGCCTTCTCTGCCCTACTGCCCTGCAGGAAGCTACAGTTCAAGTCATATTTCTGCCTCGTTCAGATGACGGTTGTGTTTTTGTATTTACTGTGTGGATTCGAGTTGCCCATAAAAGTGGCTGGGGCTGAGGTGGTAGTATCTATGACACTCAATCTGAGAAGAGCCTGGGGTAATCGAGATCACTGTTTAAACGTGTCAAGAGTACTAAATGAGTGTGGTGATGAGTAGTAGTCTGCAAAGATGTCACCTATCAGAGCACTTCCTCCTACATTTCTAGACATTTCAGGAACCCACTGTTGCTTCTTCACAACATGAAGGAGTTTCAGGCTTCCTTGACAACAAGAGAAAAAAAGTGACAGTGCCTGGGACACGTAAAGAAGTGTAAAGAGTCTGGACTCCATGACATTTCTTTAAAGGACAGACTGGGGTTGCTTGTGGAAGTGCTAGTTTTGACTGATGGCTTCGTTCTCTACCAGCCTGAGGGTGCCTCGTATCACTTATGTTACTTGAGAATCTTATTTTATATTAGGCGGAATATTTTAGATCTTGCAGCCTCGCTTCCAGCCCTTTGGAGAGGCAAGGAAGCTGGAGTCCAAGAAGTGAAATGACAGAGGTCTCACGCATAATTGCAGAGCAGGGCCTGGCTCTCCGTCAACGAGCCCTTATTCCGCCATTCGAGTAGAGACAAGAAAAGGGAGGGAGGATTTATTTAGTACCTTTTTGCGTGCCAGACACTCTTCTAGGTGTTTTGACACACATAATAGTGGTTAAGTATGCTCTGGTCTATCGCATGTGCAATGTCTCTTTGAAATGGTTTTAAAATATTTTTAAAACATATGCCCCTTTCTACAAAGCTGGATCCAGATCCACTGTCACTATGAATGTGTCATGTTTTGTTTTGTTTTTTGTCATGAACTGAAGTCTGGAATCATTTATGTTCTTATGACCAAGGGTGTTTATTGACCAACACATATGCACACACACACACACACACACACACACCAAACAGCACAGGTCAGGGGTGTAGTCTATGGCGCTGGAGCAGTTTTGCCTCTGGGCATTAACTGGCCTCGGTGAATGGATTTGGCACTGTGCATAGGCATAGAGAGTCCTATTAGACTTATAATATAAAACAGACTAAACAAATTAAAACTGGCAACCCGAATCCCACAAGAAAAAGTGGGTTTCATGTATAAGCAAGCAAACAATTTTTGCTGTACACACCTGCTCCCTTCATAAATACCCAACTGTGATATGTAAAGAAGAAATATCGGTGCTGGGGCGCTGTACAATCCAGCTATATAACAGCTTCGAAAATCTCCAACCTTTTTCGTTTCCACTGTATGTCTCTATAGATAATATCACTGCAGAATAAATAACTATTATTATGATCAAAGAATAGTTAGCCTTATAAAGTCTTGATTTGCAGTGCCATCTACTGGAAACAAATACTGACTTGCTTTCAGGTTTTGTATATAGGTGAGTATGTTTGTATATATGTATGTATTTATGTATTTAGAGAGTGTTGGGAATGCAGATATCAGAGGTAAGGAAAGAATTAGGTCCTTAGTTTATTTGATTACAGATAAGGACTTGGAAGCTCAAGTTTTAAATAAACTGAAATACATTCATACCAAATCATTCATCCTTTGAATAACATATAGAGTACTTGCATGTTTCTTTGAAAAAATAAGTCTCTTCTATTTTTTTTGAAATGGTCATTGCAACAAGGTTTTTAATGGAGCCCTATGATTTTTTTCTTATACCTTTAAATATTGATTTTTACACTCATAAATTGTCTCTGAAATACAGTTGATGAATTTTTGGAGGATTTCATTTTAATTTCATATTTGTGGGTAAGGGACTCAAGGATTTTTCCAGGTTTCCCAAAGCAAGTTCTCGAAGAGGTAAAGGCTTTGAGAGTTATACATAGAAAATAAATGAACTACTGATAAATAAAAACAAAACTCTGCTTACATTTATTCATTCAACAAATATTTATTGAGTACTTACTATGTGCTCTGTTCAAGGATCTGAAAATATAGTGAACCAAGCAGACAAAGCTTTGCTCCATGGTATTTATTTTCATCAAGGAGAGCTCAACAATAAACACGTGAAAATGTAACATGTTATATGGAAATTAGTACAGTGGAAAAGAACACAGCAGGGAAAGGGATGCAAAGGAACAAGAAAGTCACAGAAGGGAGTGACATTTTATATGAGAGGGTCAAGGAAGAGTTCTCTGATAAGGGGACATTTGAGTGCAGTCTTGAATAAAGGCCCTGAGGCTGTCTTGGCTCCATTTCAAAGAATAAATTATGCAAACATTTGATGATATTTAACAACATAAGCACAAGCTATTAACTCAGTAAGGAGTACTGGTACTTCATGATGAGAAACTCTCTTCCTCGCTACCTTCTATTATCTTTACCCTTGCTCCATTACTCAATAGTTTCATATTTCTGAAAATATGAATGAAATATTTCAAAACAGGAATGTGGCTAGCAATGGATTCATATGACAGTAAAAGAATTTAATTGTATTTTCCTCATTGGAAACAAAGCCTTCATGTATACCAATGCTATATTACTTTTTAAAAAAAAAAAGATTTTATTTATTTATTTTTAGAGAGAGGGGAAGGAAGGGAGAAAGAGAGGGAGAGAAACAGCAATGTATGGTTGCCTCTCACATGGCCCTCACTGGGGACCTGGCCCGCAACCCAGGCATGTGCCCCGACTGGGAATCGAACCGGGACCCTCTGGTTCCCAGCCCATGCTCAATCCACTGAGCTACACCAGCCAGGGCCAATGCTATATTACTTTTTTGAAACTTTTCAACCGCTAAACATCTAACAAATATTAACACCCAATTTGAAAAGCAGACAATGGCACTGATAGCCTGTCTGTAGACAAATCTTTTTAAATTCACATGACAAGGGCAGTCATGGAATAACTGCAGAACAAAGTAGAGAAACGAAAAGGCACAAGAAATGAAGAGACTTGGATTTGAATCCAGATGGTGTCCCTTAAAAGATTCTTTACAAGTCAGTGAATTTACCTGAGCCTCAGATTTCCAGCTGTAAAATGTACATCATAACTGCTTACCTCATAGTGTTGAGATAATTTAGAGAGACACAATATAGCTGGTGGCTGGTACAAAGCTTTTACCTGGTTGCTAAAAAACATTTCTTTCAATCATTTTTTTTCTTTTTTTGCTTTGTAATAAACTAAGTTTTCTAGCTCAAACCACGAGTCAAAGGAAACCATAGAAGCAGGCATGCTGGAAGGCAATGCTATAATCCAAGTCATTGTGAGTTATTTTCTGTTTTATGCCATGCATTGTGGTAGGCACTATTTGCTTTCATATTATGTACTCTTGTTTCACACTGCTTTGCACTCTTAGAAAGGACAGAGGTCCAAAATTGTATGTATGGCTGGTATTTCTTGGGAGTCTTTTGTTGGTGTGCCTTTAGCTGCTAAAATGAAAGAAAGGAAATCTGTAAAACCAGGAAACTCTTCAAGACAGAAATATATCCACCTTTTTTCTCTTGATTCTTAGTATCATAAATCACGTTGAAGAGCTAATATTTTTCTAGTTTAAAAAAACACCACATTTTTGTCTTCAATCCTCTTGTCAACTAAAAGACAACGTTTGACAAAATTTTAGTAGTGAAAAAATATATGTTTAAAGATCAAAACCTGAATCTGACCACTTATACAGAGAAGGAGCTCAGCAAATGTTTGTGGAATTTGGTCTTGGCTTTGGGCTGACCTGAATGTTCTATGCAGGAATGGGCCTCCCTTCTTTATAATGAATGTGACACCATCATGCATGCACTTTCGGAAAGATAGAAAATCATTACAGTTTTTTAGCTTCTTAGAAGAAAAGGGACAACAAGGATTTTGGTTTGTTGAAAGCAAAGATTGTTTACATAGATTCTGAGGGACTGATATGCATGCTCCTCAAACGCACTCTTTGGGTTTATTTCCTTTGTGTTTTGTCGTTCTGGAACAGGAGGAGACATCATGATAGGTAGAAGCCCCAGAAATGGGCTGCTGATGCTTTTAATAAAAAGCTATTTTTCCGAACTGAATGTTAGTGACATAACAATCTGGGGGTGCTGGGGCCTGAGGTGTGGACTGTACTTTTTTTAAAAGCTACTGATTATATGACTCAAACTAGAGAATCCTAGAACTTTGACTAAAGACCTTAACATCTTAATCATAAGCAAGCTGCTGAAGCACTTCACCAGTTTCAAAGAAAGAAGCAAAAAAAATTTAAGAATTTTTAAATTTACTTTTAGAGAGGGAGGGAGGAAAGAGAGACACATGGATTGGTTGCCTCTCACACCCCCCCACCTGGGAACATGGCCCACAACCCAGGCATGTGCCCCCATGGGGGAATGGGGAATCGAACCAGTGAACTTGTGGTTTGTAAGTCAACACCCAGCTCACTGAGCGACGCAGGTCAGGGCAGAATGATGTAAACTTGAGCCATTAGTAATGTTGGTGTTATTCTGTCTTGAGCCTCAGTCCTGGGCTCTTGGGAGAGGACTTCCTACTGCGCTAGTTTCTTTCATCTCAGCGCCACCTTGCCTGGCGCTCTTCACAACAGCCAATAGTTCAGAGGTATGGACTTCCCTACCCACCGGAAACGTAGAATGGATTTCTGTGCTTTCTAGAGGAGGCAGTGAGAGGTAAACTTTCATTTACTTGTGTATGTTTTTTAGGGTGGCATTCTTTAACTTTCACCTGACGTGCAGTGTAATGGTCCCAGGCCAGGAAATTTTAAAGGTAAAAAAGTCACATGCAGTCGTGGTGGGGAGAAGGAGGAGAGTTAAGTTTCACAGTTCATCACGGAAGAAGTACAACACTCATTTATTCACTCAGAAAAGAAGCATATTGTTAGATCACCAGCTTAGGGGTGCAGTCAGGGGCAGATAAGTGGCACCAGCGCCATTACCCCTGTACACCTCAACTTCTCTCTTTAGCAAAAGTGTGGGTATACGGAGGCTGGGGATGGGGACTACGATGGCTAATTTTATGTGTCAGCTTGTTGTGGCCATGGTGCCCAGATATTTGATAGAATATTATTCTGGGTGTTTCTGTGAATGGATATTTTCTATGAGATTAATGTTTAAATTAGTGGGTGTTGAGAGAAATTATCCTCCATAATGTGACTGTGTCTCATCTAATCCGTTGAGGGCCTTAAAGTTTGGCCTCCCTAAGGCAAGGGGGAATTCTGCAAGGGGAAATCTTTGGACCCGAACCTTCACAACTGTGTGAGCCAATTCCTTAAAAGACATACACATACACACACCCTGTCAATTCTATTTCTCTGGAGAACCCTGACTTATAACCGGTGGTTATAAGGAATGCTTCATACCGTCACTTTCCTCTAGTTCTTTTGAGGCTATAAACATGGTACATGGCCCCTGTTCCTTTGCTCCTGTTCTGGGCTCACACTGCGCTCTGCATTTGACCTCCTTTACCACAGAAGGTGCACCAGCAACCTGGCGGAAGTCAGGAGAAGCTGAAATAACCCAGCGTCAGTGCCACAGGCCTGGAAGAATTGCCATTGTCAAGAATGGCCATTCCTTGACCCATCTGCTTCTAATTTTCTGCACTATTTATTCATAGCATTTTATCATACCATATTATTTTATTATCCGTTACTAAAGATAGATGGATTTTTTAAAAAATCAATCAGCATATTGATAAGCCGTCACATCACTGACAACTACAGTTTAGTTACAATTTCTGATACTTTCATATTTTGCTGAATATATTTTACTTTTGTTTCAGTAAACATACAGCAGAGTGCTGTAACCCCACCTTCAAAATATGTTCTGTATTTGACCATCTCCTCCCTTCCTTCCCTGCCTGTGCCACTGGGCTCACCTGGCTTCCAGGTGAGCTCTTAAAGAGTAATTCAGGTTGCCCTATTCCCTGCTTGAAACTTGCCAATGGTGTCCCATCTAAAGTCCTCACACAGTCCTTTTGCCTCCCACTCCCACCTCCCTTTCTGGCTTGTCCACTCAGTTCCCTTCCCTTGCTTTGTGTAGGGTTCCATCAGGCATTTCTGGGACAGACTGAGCGCATCCCTTCCTGAGGGCGTTTGGCGCGAGAGGTAAACAGTCACTACCTCTTCTGGCCCTGGAAAGCAGCAAGTATTCTATCCCTTTTGCTCCTGCAGATAAACCGTAATGTAACTCTCTCCCATGGGGGCTGGAGAGAAATGAATCATTTCTATATTCACGCTCAGTTTCCTTTAAATCTCAATTTTACATGCAGATCTTTTGCCCAGCAATTGAATTTCTAAAGGTAAATTCTAAGGAAGGAAGATGATTACACAAATAGAATGGACGAAGATGTTCATCACAAAATTGTTGAAAATACTGCTCTACAGAGGCCAATTCTACATGCAGTATGTAAGGTTCAGTAAAACATAACGCAGACATGGAAAGTAATGTTGTGGATTTATGTTTACTGGTATAGAAAGTATTTTAAAAATATTTTAAAATATCATATATTCCATGATCTATTTTTATTAAAAAAAAATACATGTATGTATGCTGTGTCTGAAGGAATCTGGAAACAGAGATGTCAAAATCTTAAGTTCATGGTGGCATTATAAGTAATTTTATTCTCTATTTTATAACTTTATATATCATATAATGTATATTTCAATATGAATCTATTAATTTAGAAAAATACACATTTTTAAAAGATAATATTTGCACATGGCACAAAACTTAAAGGGTACAAAAGAGTAAGCAATAAAAATTAAGACTCCCTCCCTTTCGTGTCCCCTCCCAGATAATGGTTACTGTCACCTGATTTTCCCAAGGGTCTGTGCTGTTCCATAGATTGTTTTTATGATCAGAGAAAAAATACTACCTGTTCTATCTTGGAAAAAAATAATTTCATGAAGATTAAAATTAAGTCTTTGGGAGTTAAATGAAATGCAGGAACTGAAGCAGTAATAGCAATATAACTACTTGCATTTTCTTTGCTTTGCAATAGAGAAGTAAACAGGAAATATTGAATTATTTCCCAACTCTGTGATAAGTAATAAGCCGTCTTTGTTATATGACATTTACTTAAGTACATGTCTTTTTTTCTCCCATTAGACTGTACATTTTTTGAGGGCAGAATTGGTGGCACTCAATTTCTGTCTCTTCCACAGGGCCTACACACAATAAAATTAATTAATTAATATTTAAGTATAATATCTATAATTTACCAAGATTTTATAAATTATAAGTCTTTATTAATACCAGTGATTACCATGACTGCTAAATAATAGTTTGTTTACAACAATAGTTAAGTAAATAGGAAATACATATTTACTTAAGAAATACATTAATACAACTAGTCTGAAATAAGATTTAACAGTTTGATCTTGAGGGGCAATGTTGACAAATACTCACTTAATTTTCTTAACAGTCTTATGAAAAATTTCCCCTATATTACAGATAAGGGAAACAAGGTCCAGGAAGAATAAGAAACTCACCCAAGATTGTCCTATGGGCTTGGGGTGGGGAGGGGGTCACTTCCATTAGTAAGCCAGTACTTTTCAACTAAGCCTCTTGAAGTATTTTATAGCAGATAACTAGAAATAAACCCAAGGCTTTAATAAGGCACTTAAAAGTTGCTGTGTGTTGTTGTGCCTAAGGATAAATATCTCAATTTCAGCGACAGGGCCGAGAACTCTGCACCGTCAGCCTCTGGTCTGACATGTAGACCTCATGCCCTCACCGAAAACTGTCTGAGAGTTTGCAGGCGATGTCCACAGTCCAAGCAAATGAAAGGAAGCATAGAGAATATGTGTCATTTCATGAGGTGTTAATAGAGTATTCAAAGAACATTAAAAGGTATAAAAGGGGAGGTGACTGGAGAGTGAGGTCATTGTATCAATGGACCTCAAAGGGTCTGAGGTCTTAAACTCAAGGGAGTGAATTTAGTCTTTTCCCAGCCTGTAGTTTTTATTAAAACTTGACTACATCCAGCATCTCAGAAAGACTTCAAAGAGACACTATAAATAAGTAGAAGGAAAACCTATGCTGACAGACAATTCAAGCAATATAACAACGAAAGCAGGTATTACTGGGTCACCTAAAGAAATATCTTACAGACATGTGCCCTGGCTGGTGTGGCACAGTGGACTGAGCGCCCGCCTGCAAATGGAAAGGTTGCTGGTTAAATTCCTGGTCAGGCGGCAGGGTACATGCCTGGGTTGGGAGCCTGTTTGGGGGCATGTGAGAGACAATAAGTATCTTACAGAGATGAAAGCAAACATATAAATTATCATCATTACCCCAAACATTGTCCTTGGACCAGCTTCACTTTTGAACTTAGTGGAAGAGTAGACTCCCAGACCCACCCCAGAAACCTCCTGACCGTTCAAATGCACACCGAGGTTTGAGAAACACTGACCCAGTTTATTCCCGTCATTTTACAGATGAAATAACGGAGTGCTTCGAAGGAGCCTAACTCTCTGGTTAATTCTTGATATAGACAAGATTTAAATCCAAGTGGGAAGATATAGAGGGACTACTACAAAATTGCTTTACACATTGAGTTGCAAACTGACCATTACGTGTATTAATAATTTTTGAGATTATAAATGGGAGTTATCAGAGATGCTGAAATGAGGAGTAATTGCAGTGTTTATGTAACCAATTGAACTCCATGATCATTATACCTCCAGCCACTCTTCTCTGTACAAGTTCTTAGTATTTCCTTGGCAAAATGTATTTCCATAGTGAGGGTGATTTTCCTAACATCAGTTTTTCCCCCCAGTCCTCAGGTGCAAAAGCAAAATAAATTTTTTTAGAATGTCTCCTCCATGCTATGATAATTGCTACCATATTTAAAATGTAATTTTCTAAAAATATAAATGTTAAATGCAACATCTTAGCTGTATACTATGATTATCCATCATTTCGATTTCTCAATTGATTTTCAAATAGTATCTAATCAGCTAGGTATTTATTAGATCTTTTTCCTCTTTTCCTTTTGGAGAAAAGGAACATTTATATTTTCATCCATGGGAAAGATAAAGCAATTATAGACCATTTAAACATGATTCATCCCAATTCTAACTTCTTGGGAGAAGTTAATGATTAATTAGGATTCAGAAGCACATTAAAAATTGAAATAGCTCCTAAATGCTTAGAGATAGTAGCAGGGTACAATAGTTAGTCTGGAAAAAAAAAGTGACGTGTTATATTTTAACAAGCCTGAATAAAATAACTGTGGTTCACATCTTAGTTCAGGCTGCCATAACAAAAATACCACAGACTGAGTGACTTCAACATTTATTTCTCACAGTTCTGATGTCTGACAGTCTAAGATCGAGGTGCCAACAGAACCAATATCTGCTAAGGATCTGCTCTGACTTGGAGGCAGCCACTTTCTCCTGATGTCCTCACATGGTCCAGAGAGATCAGAGGGAGTGAGAGTGAACTAATCCCATTCACAGAGGTTCTACCTTCATGGTCTAATCATCACCCAAAGGCCCTGACTAAAAACACTGTCACTTTAGGGGGTAGGGTTTCAACAAGTGATTTTGGGGGAGGGGACACAAACATTCAGACCATAACAACATCTGACTCTAGTAGCCTGAATTCATACCCATATTGTATACGAAAATCTTTTGGAATTTGTCCATACCCTATAGTTGCAATATCCATCTCTTTTCTCAACACATTTTCTTCTGTGTAAAAGATTCAACTGGGATGTTTTAAGCTCTTGCTATGTACCCAATATTGTAGTAGAAACTTCCACTTACATTGTCACACTGACTCTTCAGTCTTAGCTTGCCTCTTAAATTGGCCATGAGTTTAAACTTCTAAAATGATAATCATCATCTGGGGTTTATTCCAGAGAAATTTTTCTTTCTCATTCAAGTGACTTATGATTTGAGAATTCTTAATATCCTATGGTTGAAAGTGATCAGCACTACTGGAAAATAATGCAAGACCTAAAGTACTTGTGGGACTATCTAGTCCCATCAGACCGAGTCCCCCCATTGACTCGCCACACAATTCTCTATGCAGAGGATGGTGGTCGTCACAGAGAAAATTGTCATCGAAGCTGGAATTGTCATCTAGGAGCCTAACTCCCAAGGTCCTTTTTAGAAAGAACCCTTTGGTTTCCGTTATTTTACCTTTGACAAAATGAATATTTTATTTCCCAATACTTTGCAAAAGTTTGATGCTTTCTGCATACAATGGAATGTGCATTAATAAAAATGCCAAGGTATTTTTGCAAGTGAGAACTCTCAGGCACAAAGTGAAGCGACAGAGGTTTCATTTAAAGTGAAGTTACATTGATAACCACATATATGCAATGTTCCTCTTACACATCTACCACCCTTTACCCCTCTCCCCTCCAACCAAAGACATGGAGGCAGGGAGTGAGAGAGGAGGGGAGAGATGAATTCGACATGTATTCCTCAATTACCTGGCTCTTCGGGTCTACAAGGAAGGAGGGAAATATCTGAATCAGTAATGAAGCATGAATAATAGTATGTAGAAGAAGTATTAGAGGTGTGAAGTAAATAGGGGTCATGAAAGAGTTTGGGGGATTACTAGAAGCCTTCCCTTTAGGTTTCCATTGAATTGATCTCATTTCATTCCGTCTCCTAAATCATATTTGATTTAGAGTTTGTACAGTATGAGTCTCAGTCATCATGCCAATAACATGGTGCCTAATTCCCTGAAGTCTTCATCAAACTTGTTTTAATGTATCTTTCCTCACTGTATTGTAGTCCGTCTGGTGAAATGTCTTTCTAAAGACAATTATATCCCTCTGGTATTTTTTTTTATTCTTTAATAACTTTCAGTGTTTGAAATCCACAATCTTTGCTCTTTTATCTCAAAAGGCATAAGATTTTCCCTCGTGAAGCGTTCTTTCATAAGGAGATCTTAAAATTCTTTACAAACGTTAATTAATTCTCTCACCAGGAAATGACTCTCCCTATTTGTCATCCTTGGGAAACTGAGACAGAAAGTGAAGCGACCTACTGAAGTCGTGTATAAACTGGACACTAGAGCTTAAATTACTATGCAGTGGACAAAGTCTCAGTGTTCTCTTCAGAAATAAATTTTGTTTTGAACTCGAGATAAATAACAATGTTCAAAAAATCAAATCATAAATTAGAAGAGACCTGCATAATTTCACCTCACTGATATAAAAACCTGAAGAACAACTTACTCTTAATGAAGATTTAGCCACCGCGACTTAGAGCGAAACTCATATTACAAGATTTTATTACCATACACACACACACACAGCAGGCCTTTTAGCATGCCACACGAAATGTTATTTTAAATCATTAAAACTAAACTGCACCTGTCAAAATAAATCAACCAATACATTTAGTGATTCAGAATCCATGAATCTTTATCTTTCCTATACACTCATTAATTCTTAATATTCTTTCCCATCATCGGTGTTTAATGTCTAAGTGTTCCTGTCCTATAAAAATAGTGTATGAACATGAAGCTGGGTATTCGATACACGAGTCTGTCTGTGGATTCATCCAGGTTGAGCTTTGTCACAAGTATGTGCTTACAGTACAGCTATATGGTTTTTCCTTCTATAAAAATGTTTTTACAGCTTTATGTTGTAAAAGCCAATCCTGCTGACAAATCTTGGCTGTCGCCTTTACGTATGTCTATTTGATTTAACATGCTTCTGATTAACAATGGAGCTTCCTGATGCTGTCAAAATAAGTAAGGCACAAATGCCTTTCTAGAAATGACTGTTTTTAAAAGAGAGATTAAGTAAACAAGCCATTCCTGCTGGTAAAATAATGGATTATGTTGCTGACTATTTAATATTATGTTTAGTCAGAACCCCCAGGGGACCCTTTATTACAGTAGCGTAAACAAAGGGAGAACTGAAGAACAGGAGGCTGTGGCGCTCCGCGAGGGAAGCAAATGAAGAGAGGCCACGAGATTTGTGTCCGAAAAGAACAAGTGCTTTCCTTGTTGAAGTAACCAACCAGACTGCATGAAAACATACACATGAACTTGAGTGTTCCAAGCTTACCCGTGTCCTATTTAAAAAGGGGCCTAAATGTTTTATAAATCATTCTTAACAGCTCTGTAATGAAGTATGCAATTAAGAAAATGATTCAGTTCATAAAGTTGAAAATCCTGAATTTAGGTAAGACTCTAGCGGGTTTTAGTCTTTATTTTGCTTCATAACAGTCCAGCTTTATTTCCACATTCTGGTTACATGCAGGAAAATCTATTAACCTGTTTTCCTTCAGCGGGAGTGTCGGAAAGAGAAATTGACCCACTCTCCAAGGCTCCCTTGCTGAGTTAGCCATGAAATATATTAAAGATACTGGGTCAGCCACTACATGATATTATGCTTCTATCTGCATAATCTGAGACGGCTGTGTGATTTGTTCAAGTGTGCTTTCATTTGGAGAGTAGGAAACATTTGTTTTTCCTGCTATGTTGGATTTTGATAGAAGGAAAGAAGAAAGCAAACGTGTTTAAAATCTACTATGTCTTCCTTTTCTAATGGTGAAAGCTGGAAGTTTTCATAAGAATTCCGTTCTTGAATTCTCCTCTGAACCAGGTGAGATAGTTATTGTCTAGATTTGTACAGTGGCAGAAATCAAGACAGAGAGGTTTAGTAATTTACTCAAGGCCACACAGATAGTAAAAAGCATTGCGAGGTGAACTTGAGTCTTGCTGATGGCAAAGCCCTGGGTCCGAGCTCCAGCACTCACACACTGCCTTCCTTGGCACCCGAGTGGGAAGGAGGTGGGGGAGGAGGCTGACGGGTGGCATGGTCAGCAACGGCTGGAGCCGGCCTGCTGAGCAGCCTTCTCGCCCAGTCATCCATCCCCTCCACAGTTTGTGCAGATAATTTTCTAACATCTATCGGCAGCACTGCAACCACTCTGATTCCTCCCATTTTCAGAGGGGTACCTGGCTGAATGAAAGTGTCAAGAGAGCCAAGTTAATTAACTTAAAATAGAGATATAGGTATAAGGGTTGGGGTAATAATAATAGTGAATAAAGAGATTGATACTAATTCTTTCTCTTTCAGATATCAAAGTGTACTTTTTAATTAAAAGATAAGACATTTCCCTCTATTTTTTCTATTTTTCCCTCTATTTTGCTGGTCCATTATACATTTGCCAACAGAAGCATCTTCTCGCTTAAACTGTCATTCATAATAGCTACCACCATGAGTGGAATCACGTACCTATGAGTTATTTTTCTGTGCACCTGCCAGGGCCCCAAGTATATAGGAAGAATTGATGAGGCAGAGACCCTGGGCCAGAAGTATCATGAAGCATTCAGCCAGTATATCTTGTTTTCTGTGTTCTGTGGGGTGTGGTTTTAACAGCATGAATTTGGAAATTATAAAGGCTTGTGTTTATATGTCAATTAAGTAATTAGTTAAATACACAAATTTAAAATTTAGATTCTGGCTCCAAGACGAGCTAGGTGGCCTTGAGCTTCATTTTTTTTAAAACCCTGAGCTTCTGTTCTTCATCTATAAAGCAGAGAGAGTATTTCCCATTCTACTGAGTTTTGGAGTTTCTACCAAATCACGAGTTCAAGACTGAGAAAGAGCAGGCACGGTGGGACCTTGAGGACAGCTCCTGGTTAGGAGAGTGGATGAGACTGGAGTGTGCGAGGTGGGGAGGGAGGGAGGTAAATCAGGAGTAAGGTTTTGGATGAGGGAATGGTGGGTTAGACTACCTGAGAAGAGGCAGTTTCATAGTGGGGTAGACAACACATATGTCAAATCCACATGGGCAAGGCATGCTCCAAAAATGAGTGTAAGTGGAGAAACAAGGACAGAAGAAGGTATGATATTGCTGGCACCACATAAAGGGATGTCAGCAGATCCTAGGCAGTTGGAAGAATTAAATGAGAAGATGTGAACGAACCTGGCCTGGAGCTTTATAGTAGACCCCCAGTTCTTCCTTCCATTTTTTCTTCCCCCTTCTTTCCCTTCTCATATACTATGACTCAGGAAGCCTATCTTTTAAGAAGATGAATGTTTAAATGATTTTAAATCCTGATGACATTTTCTGAATCTCAGCTTATATCATGAAAAAACAGAATTAAATTGTACAATCGAAGTTGACCTAAACAGTATTTTTTTGCCCTGTTTTTAACTTACATGTAATCATTTATCTCAACATTATACTACAGGCCATTAGTTCATTCCTGCCTTCCTCTGGTACTGGAGACTACTACCCAAGGCTGAAGACTATTTTTCTGAGAAGTTGGCACCAAGTTTCTTTAATGTAACCGCCAATAAACAGTGCTCGTGTGGATTAGCCTCTTCTCTTGCTCCAGGCGAAAGGACACCCATGGGATAGCTCTACTGCATCACTGGGAAGGGCTCAGGGACGCTTCTAGGTGGCCACAAGAGAAGGTTGAGACAGAAAAGGTGGGAAATTACCAGATATTTATGGCATGAAGGCCATTCCTTCCAAACCCAACACACGTCTCTGAGGTGCTGGAGATGCACAGCCCTGGGTTCCCAGGCCAGATGTGAAACATATCAGCGACTTTCCTTATTTACCTAGTTTTCCCATTTGTACCGGGGGATAATAATGATAACTATACATAATTTCATAAGGATTAATTAAGGTAGTGCATAAAAGCGTCCATCACATAATAGTCACCTAATAACTAACAAGTGAAGGCATAATAGCTAATATTTATGAAGAATTTAATTTACTCCAGGCACAGCAATAAGTATTTTATGGGCACCATCCTTTCTATTCCCCCTAACAACCTTAGGAACTAAGCATTACTATACTCATTTTACTAACAAGGAGATGGGCGTGTAGAGCTTTCATGACTCATTCAGGGTCCCACAGAAGGTAAGGGGTAATGTGGTCCCACATTACCACCAGGGTCCCACAGGTGGTAAGGGGTGGTAAGGTGGTTTGGAGGAGGAAAATTCCGGTTTGTATTAGTTCACTACAGTTTAGTTAAATGTATCAAGAGTAAACCCATGGGAACCATGACTTATTAGATGGTCTAGAGCTTCACAGAAAAAGCTTCCATATGATTCTTTTTAATAAAAGAGTAAATATTTTTATATATGAGCAAAGTGGCATTAACAAGAATTATAAAAAGCCAGTGGGGTTTATTGGAATACATTTTTCTGAAACCTATTACCATATTTTTTTGGACCATAAGACGCACCTAGGTTTTAGAGGAGGAAAATAGGAAAAAAAAATTTTGAAGCAAAAAGTGTGGTAAAATATTGAACAACATAAATAACATTCAGACTATAATTCTGCTACATACCGACTATAAGATGCATCCCCATTTTTCTCACAAATTTGGGGGGGAAAGTGTGTCTTATAGTCCAAAAAATATGGTAATTCCAATTTTAGTAAGGTGTATCCCAGTATCAAAATAAAGTGTGGTGAGTAGAGGTAGCTTGGATAAAAGGTAATAATGCATGGGATAAATGCCAGGCCATAGCTGGGGCTGTAAACTTTATATCATCCAAAAAACACTTACTATTTGCATGTAGCTCTTGAATTCAGTCTCCAGCTAGCTTTGGAATGGTTGTTGCCAGTTTGTTCCTAGAGAAATCACACTTCATGAGAGTAATGTGGTGGGCGTTTTTCTGTGTATTTTTTAAAGAAAAAATAGCCTAAGCAACCTGAGTGGGACCTGTGACTATTGCAGACCAAGAGGGAGACATCATTTCAAATAGAAGAGGGAGGGTTCCCTGTGAAAAATGTGAAGTTTAATGAGATGAAAGTGGAATAACTGCCCAGGGTTAAGGGGAAGGGAAAGGGTGTTTCCCTTGTCTGGGTGTTCGAAGGTGTTAAGTAGTGTTATCATTAATTGCATTCCTGTAATGTCCTGACTACTAGGGCTTAATGTCCACTCTAAACTCTATCTCAAGCTAGAGCAATTGACAGAAAATAAAAGGAAAATGAGTAATGAATCCTTTTTATTGTGCATTGTAAATGGCCCCCATTGAAACAGTCTGTGTTTAGACTGGTAATAAAATGAGTGATGAAGGCAGACGTTTAACATGGGAATTGATTCAAGCAAGGAGCATATTTTCTATTAAAAAAAAGAAGCTTGTGAATAATTTAGGTTATTGAGAAATTCTTTGCTTGGAAACTTTCTGCAACTACTGCACGGTTTTTATGAGCCTTGACCAGGGGTGTGTAAGGTTTTTTGTTTGTTTTTTGTTTGTTTTGTACTTTTTGTGGCTTAAAACACTGGCAAGGACTGTGACAGTAGCTGAGGACACAGGACTTTATTTGTGGATTTGTCAGCATGTAGACCGTTCTGTCTCTGTTGGGCAAACACAGGAGCCTAGGAAGAATGACGTTCGTAAACTATGTGGCAATCCTTAGGTTTCAAGGACACTGCTAAGGTGAGGATCTGTTATACAAATATTCACAGTGTGGCCTTATCTAGATCCTGAAATCACTAACCCCCAAATTTATCAGCTCTCCTGTCTCGTTTGCACTCCCCCTGAAAGAAAATAAATCTGATTCATTACCTTCTTACTCATCACAGTGGAAGACTCTGAACACTGGAACAGTGCATTTTTTCAGGGCTTATATGCCTGGCACCCTGAACACAATCCTTATAGCACCCCAGTAAGCTAGGGCCCGTCACTCTCATTTTGAGGATCAGAAAATTAAGTCTTAGAGAAGCTCAATGACCTGTCCACTGGTAAGTAACAGAGACTGGAATTCCAAGCAGAGACAGATGGGCTGGGAGGCCCATGTTCTACCCACTACATTGCAATGCCTCTCCAAGCGGCCTGCTGCCCGAGCTGCAACAGTGCCCGGCAGTCACCTAGGACCACAGCAATGAATCACCTCTCAGCCCATGAGCTGCGTCACTACCTGAGCAGCAGCTGGGAGAAGTGGGGACTGTACTCACATATACACACAATCCTTGGTCTTCTTAGGTTTTTTTCATTTGTGCAGACCTTTGACTTTTTTCAGTTGTGTTCTGTTCTCTGAAGCCAGTTCCCTGGCTTGCTTTTGCAGTGAAAAAGCATCCCCAGCAATTGTAGAGGAAACTGTGACTAGGAAGCTAGGGAAGAATTAGTAAAATGAAATTAGGACAGAGACCGGGAAAAGGAAACTGTAGGGCGCCTGGGTCCACGCCCCTGCCACTTTCTGGGCATCTGAGCACGTTAGTGTGGTAGAACCCAAAGGACCCTCAAGTCACTTAAACATCTACAAACCGAGCATGGGTTCCTTACATGCTGAAAATGGCCCTCTCTCCAGGAACCCCTGTAACAGGCAAAATATTAATATTCCACAGACTGGGAATGAAATATAACTGCGTCTGGGGACCATCAAACTGTTTTTTATACCCAAACAGCAGGCCTGCAAGGAGATTTATCAAGAACGATTATAGTGGGACTTTAAGAAATAGCAGTGTGAAAACAAAACACCTAATCTGGGCCCCCTGCTGGCTAACTAACAGTCAAAAGGAAAGCCTAGGGACACTTCTTTGCAATTTCATTGGTACTAAGCATAGTGGGTGTCACACACCCGGGGACTGCCCCACATTGGAGCCGGTGGAATCAGTGCCTGGCTTCAGGAGGGTTTTGTGATTGTGTTACCATCCAGCTTTGCTCCCCAGTCCCCAGGCCCAGCGAGGGACAGGAGCTCCCTTTACTCAGATTCTCTAAAAGAAATATATGTCTGGTTTCGCACGCATGTGTTTCCCTTCTTTATGGGATGTGAAGCTTTCCTTGAACTAGTCAATCGGCTTGCAGCTCTAGGTCACACCTGGACTTAGGAGGTGATGGAGGAGAGGTTGTGGGGAGCAGGAAGGTATCAAATGATGGGGAGCCCAGTCTGAAAATCAAAACTTGTCCTGGAAAATTCAGCAAGTCGAAATAATGAGGATCATACTGGAGAGGAGTTCAGTGCATCAACACACAGTGTAGGAAATATCTGAGGCCTAACTGCTCTTACAGCAAAGCATAAATCATGCCCTGTGGACAGCCTGCTCTGCTGTGCGGCCATCCACATGCTGTGCGTGTTCCGCGGCTACGCAGTTCATCGTTTATTTTCTCTGCATAGCCCAAGGGAGAATTCAGTATTAAAATACTCTGTTCAACAAACAAGCCAAATGACTACTAAGTAAGATAAATGAAGGCCCAGGCATACCCGGTGGGTTGGACAAACTATTTGCAAATTCAACAACCCTTAGGCTCAGTTTGCGGAAGGCATGCAAGCCTCCAGCTGGCCCTACTCTGCAGGGGCAGAAAGAAAGGAGGGAATAAGACCACCACTGGGGACCTCTCTAATCCAGAAAAAGGATCATTTAAAAAAATTTATAAGTGATTACATAGCTATGTAATCTAGAATGTAAAATGTTATCATTCTCATTCTTATTCTTTAAATGTTTATACTCACAACTTGCATTGAAGTTCTCTTTTTACACCTTTTGGACTCTTAACTTTCATTGTGTTTCCTTGTTCTTTTTCTCAATAAAAACATTCACAGCATTGGAGTAGGTTATGGAGATACTGGTGTTATCACAATAGCTAGCGTTTCCTTGCAACTCAATGTCACCTTGTAAGTGAGTAGCAGCAAGTTGCAGAAACCATGATTTAAACTCTAGATTCTAAAGTAGTAGTCTCCAAAATTTTTTCTTGCATCATACTTCTACTTGTAAAAGGGCAAATAAAATATAATTGAGCCCAAACTCTTTATTAAGTGCATAATCATTAACTTATAGTATATGAGCATGTACTAATATATTATTACTAATATTTCTATTTACTATTATCTTCGATACAGTATAAAAAATGAAAAGGGGGAGGAGAACTTAAAGGATGAAAGAAAAATAGACTTAATTAGAAGTTCTCAGTGTTCTTTTCACACACCATGAGATTGTCTCCCATACCCCATTTTGGGAAATCATTGATCTAGTAAAGAGGAAAGATGAGTTAATAAAGATATTTGTGATTGACAAAGTGACTTTTTAAATAGTACTTATTGGAAATAAATAAAGAACAAAAAAACCCAGAACTATTTCCTAAGAAGCCAGCTGCAGCGTATCTATCCTAAAATATATTTAACCCTGCAATATTGCTACGAGTTCATTTTCTCTGGCAGAGAAAACTGTCTTGGTTTACACAGGTTTTGTCCTCATTGGCTTCTCTCTAAGTCGGGGTTGGAGTTGCTTTGCACCATCTGTTTCTAAGGAGATTCTGCCTGTGCTTAAGTACAGACTACCATCTCCCTTTTCCCCAATTTGTCTCTGCCTAATTGGACTGCCATTGGCTCTGTTCCAGTCCAGTCCTGTTTCAGCTACTGATAAAAAAATCGTCTTTCATTTTCTAGTTTTGAGCTAAACGAAACCCTGGAAAGAACCGCCGTTCATCTTCACTGTGTCCCCAGCGCACAGACCAGTGCATCAGGCCAGGTAATCAATGTGGTTTCACAGCAAAATGGCAGAGTTCAGCAATTATTTGCTGGAACATCAGAAACCCAGATATGGAGTGACTTTTCCCCAGAATCACTTGAAAACCTTTTCTGAAGGTTTAAGAAAAAGAACTTGGGTTATATTCTAGCATTTTCCTAAAGTTCAGGTTCTAATAAAACAACTATGTACCCATAGATAATATGGGAAACCAGAAACATGTGTTTAATGCGTGTCTCTGTGCTCATATACCCCCAGAAATCAAAGTAAGAAAAGTTGAGAGAGCCAAGATTTCCACAGATAATCAAAACCCAGACTCAGACTTACAGGAGCAAAGTCTAACAGACTGTGTTGGGCCTCTCCAGGAAAATGAATTAGCATGAGGCTTGTTACACAAAAATAGGAATTTTAAAAAGCATAAATGTGGAATGTGCTGCTTGCATATTTTTTTTTGTTTTGGATTGTCCTTTTTTAAAATTACATAATCATCAAGGGATAAACAACCTTAGCCATCAGCCAACATTTCACAAAAGAAGCCCAGATAGGAAAATATCTCATGTAAGGTTAGATACTAGATAGTGTAAAGCAAAGGCAAACAGCCCTGACTGTGGATTTCCAGACCGGTGTTCCTTTCTAAAATGCTGTACCGTTCATACAAGACAAGAGATCCTTTTTTCTACCGGAATGATGTTAAGCCTCACCCAAGAGCAAAAGTTCATTTATATTTTCTCAGAGTCTTTGGGACTAGCAGCTCTCACTTTAGATCAGCAAAAATCATTAGGTGGACAACTGAAGAAGAAGGTTTGCTTAAATGTATCAGCATTTTGAGGTTATCAGTAGATTCTGCCACATGTACTGTCAATAAGTTCATAGTTTCATTTGCTCATTCATTTACACGCCGCGTCTCCTGTGTGAAGGGCCCTGTAGTGGACCCTGAGAGTATTCAAAGGCATTTGTGACAGGGTCCATGGAACAGCGCTGACATGCATTAGTTAGTAGTGAGCATTGTTCACTGCCCTATTTCACAGCATAACGATGATTTACTTCCTTTATTTTATAAAAAATAACATGGCCCTTTATTCCCACTCAACAATTTCCTGTGCGCCTCCTGAATATTGTTCTGTAGACATACCTCCATAGGTCTCTTTTCGTTATATACAAATGGAGACACGATTTATATTATTCTGTATCTTGATTTTTACACTTGGCAATATAACTCTGTAATTTTTTAATATCAGCATACAGCTGTATTAATTTCCTTCTAGCTAGGAGTATTCCATTAAAGTGATATACTGTACAATTTTAACCACCCCCTACTGTGGGTATTAAAGTTATTTTGAGTTTTTATTCTTGCAAACAACGCAATGGTTACATTTTTGCATGCATCCTTATGTGCATTTTCAGCAAATTTGTAGAGTAAATTACTGGAGCTGAAATTGCTGGATCAAAGGGTATGTTAATTTTCCATTTTTGTTAGCTATAGCCAAATAACATTCTAAGATTACATGAAACAAACACACCTAAGAGAGTATCTCAGTCCAATTTGTAGTTCTTTCTTTTCAGTGAGTGTGAGCGTCTTTTCATATAGACATTCTATTTATGATAATTTTTATGTTATGCTACCTGCTTTCCATTTTTATTATTTATTTATAAAATATTTAAAATACATTTTTTGAAAAAATCTTTATCTTAGGTGTCGCAAATATTTTCTCAGACTGTCATCTGTCTGGTATATTTTACTCTGCTAAAATTGAAGATACATATATACTTCTATCTATGTGTATATAACATATACATATATTTACAGAGAGAGAGGAAGATATTAAATCATTTTCTTTATGACGTCTGAGATTTTGAGGTTTGAGTCTTGCTGTAGAAGGACTTTCTCCTTTTCAAATTATAAAATAAATTATTCCATGTTTTTTTCTGGTAATTTTATGGTTTTATTTTTAAAAATGCAAATGTTTGATTCTGACTTCCACTTCAGATTAGAATGTGGAGGACATGAAAAACCTTTGTTTGCATGGTAACACCAAGAAAAACCCAGACCTATAAACATCCTACTTTCTCAAGGGGCTAACAAAGACAGGGACAAAGAAAGTCTTAATGAACTGAACTTTAGAGAATGAGTCCTTCACTGGTAAAGGGAGAGTCAGAACTACTCCTGGGAAGTGTTTCTGGTCTAGGTATGGCAAGGTCGTCCTAGAGAGACTCTGCCTGGAGGAGAAGAAATAAGCTGAGCTTCAGGTGGCAGTGGGGGCTAGAGAGCTGAACTGGAATATGGAAATGTCCCCACTACAAAAATAAATTGGTCCAAAAACTCTTATATCCCCATCCCTACCTTCAAATTTTGACAAAAATATAATCAGTGAAGAAAGGGATAAAATGCAGAGCAAAATCTCAAAGACCCCTGCATTCCCACAGTGCTTGAATTACAGGGCTCTGTTGAGTTAAATCCGAAGCAAGTAAAATATACTTAAAACAAAATCCCATCAGTTCAAATGTTGATAATTTCAAAAAGACAGCAGTGGTGTGAGAGTTTGAGGGTCGGTCTAAGCATAGGTCATCTCAATCTGATTAGAATTTCAGCCCAGACCCAGTTTCACTGGACTCTAGAAGGAATCTGAATAATCATCCTTTCGCCCTGTCAGACAGAAGGAAAAGGCCTGAGTTTTCTGTGAAATAAAATCTAAACATTATTATATTTCAATCTCCACTGTCTTTGTATACACTAAAAAATTCACTGTCTTAGATACAATAAAAAGTATATGAGGCATGCAAGCAAACAGGAGTCACTGACCAATAATCCAGAGAAAACATAGTCAACATGTAAGATCTGCAGTTAACCCCAATTATTGAAATTATCATCAAGACTTTACAAATTATTATATATACTTTTAAGAATTTACAAAAGGTGGCTCTGGCCAAGATGGAGGCATAGGTAGAAACACTTTGCTTCCTCACACAATTGAAAGAAGGATAACAACAAATTTAAAAACAATAAATAACCAGAAGTGCCAGAAAATCAAACTGCATGGAAGTCCGACAACCAAGGAGTTAAAGAAATATTGATCCAAACTGTCAGAAAAGATGGAGACAGGCAGCCAGGGTGGGGAGGATGCTGGGCAAGGCAGTGGACAGTGCAGGCCAGGTGGGGCTTGCTGAATGGGAAACTCAAAACTCAAAACTTCTAGCTGTAAAATCCTGTGGGGATTGTGACGTTGGGAGAAACTCCCAGTCTCACAGGAGAGTTAGTTGGAAAGTGAGGCTAGAGCTGAGCAGCGGCACTGTTCCCTCTGGGACCCCTCCCCCACAGACAGCACAGCAACGCAGCCAAGAGGGTTGCCCTGCCTTGGCAAAGACCTAAGGCTCCACCACCTTACAACATAACAGGTGCACCATGAAGAAGAAATATAGCCCAAATGAAAGAGCAGATCAAAACTCCAGAAAACGAGCTAAGCAATGAGGAGATAGACAACCTATCTGATGTAGAGTTCAAAACACTGGTCATCAGGATGCTCACAGAATTGATTGAGCTCAGTTGCAAAATGAAGGAAGAAATGAAGGCTACACAAAATGAAATAAAGCAAAATATACGGGCAACCAACAGTGAAGGGAAGGAAACCAGAACTCAAATCAACGATTTGGAACAAAAAGAAGAAATAAATATCCATCTGGGACAGAATGAAGAACCAAAAATTCAAAAATATGAGGAGAGGTTTAGGAACCTTTGGGACAACTTTAAACATTCCAGCATCTGAATCATAGAGATGCCAGAAGGAGAAAAACAGGAGCAAGAAATTGAAAACTTATTTGAACAAATAATGAAGGAAAACTTCCCCAATCTGGTGAAGGAAATAGACTTCCTGGAAGTCCAAGAAGCCCAGAGAGCCCCAACGAAATCAGACCCAAGGAGGAACATACCAAGGCACTCATAATTAAGTTACCCAAAATTAAAGATAAAGAGAGAATCTTAAAAGCAGCAAGAGAAAGAGACAGTTACCTACAAGGAGTTCCCATGAGACTATCAGCAGATTTCTCCAAAGAAACCTACAGGCAAGAAGGGGCTGGAAAGATGTATTCCAAGTCATGGAAGGCAAGGACCCACATCCAAGATTACTCTATCCAGCAAAGCTATCATTTAGAATGGAAGGGCAGATAAAGTGCTTCTCAGATAAGGTCAAGTTGAAGGAGTTCATCATCACCAAGCCCTTAAATGAACACTAAAATGACAACAAACTCATAACTATCAACAACTGAACCTAAAAAACAAAAACTAAGCAAACAACTAAAACAGGAAGAGAATCACAGAAATGGAGATCACATGGAAGAATATCAGTGGGGAGGGGGTGGGGAAGAAGTGGGGGAAAGGTACCAGAAATAAGAAGCATAAATGGTAGGTACAAAATGAGGTTAAGAATGATATAGGAAACAGAGAAGCTAAAGAACTTATATGTACAACCCATGGACATGAACTAAGGTTGGGGGGAATGCTGGAGGGTGAGGGGGTACAGGGCAGGGGCGGGGTAAAGGAGAGAAAAAAATTAGGGCACCTGTAATAGCATAATCAATAAAATATAATTAAAAAATAAATAAATAAAATCCTGTCCAGAAAAAAAAGAATTTACAAAACATGAATAGAATGGAAAGAGGTGGGGTATTTCAGGAGAGAAAAGAGAGCTCTAAAAAAGGACAAAATGGACATTCTAGGACTATAGAATGCAGTGCCTAAAATAAAAAATATTCACTGGATGACATTAACAGCAGTTTGAATCTTCAAGAGAAAACATTATTGACCTTGAACTTAGGCTGATAGAAATTATAAAGTTGAGTCAGAGATTAACAAGAGATTTTTCTTGAATCTTTATGTGTGCTTCATTCAGATGCTAGTGATCTGAGAACACAGTGGGTTATGTACCCACCAACCATCTTAACATCTCAAAAGAGATTTTTAAAATGCAGTGTTAACAATAATGACGGACTTCTCATCGGAAATGTGCAAACCAGAAGACAATGAAGTCATGTTATAGCATGGAAGGAAAACACGCCATCAACCTGGAATTCTCTATATACAGTGCAACTCTCTTTCAGAGGCAGTGGATGGACAACCAGATTTAAAAGAAACAGTCACGAGTGTGACAATCATGAGTAGGGAGTGACAGATGTCTGATTCTGAGGGCACAGAGATATCAGGTCCCAAGAGCTCTTGTTGTCATTAATGCTGGTACTGTGTCCTAACTGATAAGAAGCCATTGTGGGTTTTTTTTCCTCTTGAATAGTGGCTGTGCAGTCACTGATGTAGTTTACTGATTCTTTTTATTTCTTTTCTTTTTAAAAAGATTTTATTTCTTTAGTTTTAGAGAGAGGTGAATGGAGGGAGAAAGAGTGGGAGAGAAACGTTGATGCGTGAGAGAAGCATTAATCAGCTGCCACTTGCACGCCTCCAACTGGGGACCTGGCCCACAACACAGGCATGTGTCCTGACCTGGAATCAAACTGGTGACCTTTCAGTTCACTGGCTGGAGCTCAATCCACTGAGCCACACCAACCAGGACTCCTCTTCTGCCTGCCTTCCTTCCTTCCCCCCTCCCTCCTCCCTTTCCTTCCTCTTCCTCCCTCTCTCCCTGCTTCCTTCCTTCCTTTCTTTTTATTTCTTAATGACAAGTCATCACCCAAAGTAAGAGAAAGTCTCTATTCCTTGCAAACTGAAAGAGGCAAATTAACATAATTCCTCACAAGATGGTTTCTTATCTAAGTTTTTGGTACATGTCACAAACATTTTATACTAAAGTGCAGCTCTGGCTGGTGTAGCTCAGTGGATTGAGTACCGCCGGCCTACAAACAAAAAAGTCGCTGGTTCATTGCCTTGGGGTGTGGGCCAGGTCCCCAGCTGGTGCAATGTCAGGGCACATGCCTGGGTTGCAGGCCAGGTCCCCAGTTGGGGGTGTGCGAGAGGCAACCACACGTTGATGTTTCTCTCCCTCTCTCCCTTCCTTTCCCTCTCTCCCTTCCTTTCCCTCTCTCTAGAAATAAATAAATAAAATCTTAAAAAAAAAAAAGTGCAGAGAAGAAGCCAGCATGTCAGAAAAAAAAGAGCACAAGACTGCTTCCCAGGGTCCCAGACTTTCTCGAAGCAACTGTTACCTTATTACACATGAGGACTAAACATCTTTCAATTAAAATTATGTAAATTTTCACAAACTCTCTTCAGAGAGAATGCAAAGAGAGAATGAAATACTACCCATTGATTTACAAAAAATCAAAGAGAACAGATTGTTGACTTTGATGAGACAGTCCAAATTTTTAATGAAGCAAGTAGACAAGTGTCTGGGGAAAGTCTGCAAATAGCTCTCAGGAGAGGAGCCGTAAAGAACTTTTCGCTGGTTTGTGGAGCCTAAGCCAAGATGAGTTTATGAGAGCCTTTTCTAAATTACCATAATTATAATAAACTTTCCCTTGGCAGTGTCATTTAGCAATGTGTTTTATCTACAGCTTGTATTTAACAAATAGCAGTTTAGCTATGACTGAGAGCACTTACATTGTAGGAAACATCGCCCACCACCCTCCCCCCATGGCGGGTGTCCCCAGTTGTAGGCAGGGCAGTTCTTTCCGAAAGGTTGTCGGGACTCGACCCCGTGGGAAGAGCTGGTCCGAAAATGAACAGCCTTCTTTTGGCTCTCAGACCTTCAATTTACAGACACTTGGAAAGGCTCCTTGGTAGTAACTTAATAAAGGTGTTAGCAGGATGAATACAATTTGGTATTCACAAACTACCATCCGCAGTTTCTATTGTTTTATTAAAGATTCTAGCTCAGAATTTTTCTAAAAAGCCTGACAGCTCTTCCAGTGCTTGCTCCTGTCGCAAAGCCTCCCTCAGGGAGTGATCACTCTGGATGTGCCCCTGCAGCAGGAAGGTTTTGGCAATGAGTAACAGAAACCTGACTCAAGTGGCGTCTACAGAACAAGATGTTTGAAGCTGTAGCTCAGTTTCTCAGAGTCTGCCTTGGCTTTCCCCCTCTCTGCATCAGTTTGGCCCCAGGCTAGCACCTCTCAAGGTTGCAGCTGGAGGAAGCATTTCTAGGCATTACACTCTGACGCACCAGGTGTTCACAAGCAGAGCTTTTGTCACTTGCTCCTTCACTAACACAATCATCAGCGAGGAGAATTGGGCTTATGTAGACAATCTAAAACCTACCAGGTAAAGGTAGGGATGAGCTAGCCTCTCTTAACGCCCTTGGCTGTGTAGAAGAGAGCACATTCCTCAACAGTTTTTGGGCTCTTTTGGGAAGGAGGGAGGATGAGTGAACATTAGGTGATGCGGGGGATTCTGCCTCAGTTATATTTTTCAGTTGCTGGTATTGTTGCTTTTAACCACAAGTTACAGTTTCTTTAGTTTCATTATTATTAATTTAGTTCGTCAGGAATTGTTTTGCTAAGCTGGCCATGTAGAGTGATGCATATGTTCATCAACAATATTTTTTTTGGACTGCTATTTTTCCCACAGTTAAATTTAAAGACATGTGAACTCTGGTAACCAAGAATAAACTATTCACAATCCATTGCCAAAGCAGGTAATTCTATAATGCCCAACACCAACCCCAACAACCCCAACTTGCTTCTCCAGGGATTTTCCTATCAGAAGAGGAAAAAGAAAATTATGCATATATGAGTTGTGTGTGTGCTTGGGGGTATGTTATTCTGCCTCAGTGGGCTCTGCTCAGAAGGTCTGAGAATCTCTACTTTGTACAGCAATGTCCTGTTAGCTTTTCTCATTTTTCTCTGCCATGATGATGGAAGGAGAGAGAGCCTGTCTCTTACTATCCTATCTGCTTACCTCTGTCTCAGGGCCTGGAGATCCAGCTTCTCCTTAGCCTCTTCTATCTGGAATTAGCAAAAACCAGGTCACTTTATTCAGGTGACCTTCTCTGCTTCTTTTATAAAGTAAAAAGATCAAAGTTCAGGAACTAAAAGTACAACTATTCTGGCTGGAGTCATTCCAAGTCAGTTACTACTGTCATTAGGCATTAAATTAAAAATGTTGGCACTTAAACTACACATGCTACAAAGTTCAGGCCCTCGGCACGTCTCGCTCAGATTAATCCAATTGCTTCTTATTGGATCTTGTCCACTCCTCCAATTCCTCTTGCACACTGTTCTGGATGGATCTTTCAAAATCACCAAGCTAGTCATGTCATTTTCTTGCCTAAAGTCTTTAAAATGATTTTCACAGGTGCCTTATTCCATTTGAGTTGTTATAACAGAATATCGCAGGCTGGGTGGCATAGCATGACACATTTATTTCTGACAGTTCTGGAAGGTGAGTGTCTATGATCAAGGCACCAGCAGATTCGGTGTCTGGGGGCCCGTTTCCTGGTTCCTTGGCTTCTTGGCACACTAGCAAGATCATCCGGGAATGCTCAGGGTACATAGTGGATTGCCTCTCCCTTTGGGCACAAGCCTGGGACACCTTATTTAACCTCTTAGTACCTCACTGCCCTTGTCTCTTAAGTTGGGAAAATAATGGGACCTGCATCGTAGGGGCATTGTAGGGTTTAAAAGAGTTAATAATGTTCAGCTCTTAGACCAGCCCCTAGTCCAGAATAAATGATCAGTAAGTGTTCATTATTATTATAATAATAACTCTCCAGTCTGCCACTGTCCTACAATTTACATATTTTACTGGTAGCCTTTATCACATCTCATGGTAAGTATTTGTTTACACGTTTTTCTTCTCCACTGGCCTAAGTGCTCCTTGAGGCTCATTCATCCTCGGACCCCAGAATCCAGTCCGGGGTGGGCAACTACAAGTGAATGGAGGAGTAAATGAATAGTCTTCCTGTATATCAAACAATGTGATCTCTGTAGAGTCCTCTCTCTAATACTATTGATCACATTTGAAGACTCCAAACTCTTTCATTCTTTGAGGGGGGAGGTGGTTCTCCTTTATGTAATACTGTTTCTAACAGAATTACATGGAATGTCAATAATGCCACACAGACAAGAAAATTAAGTAGTTTCTCCCATAGATGAAAAACCATCTATTTTTATCTGCTTCTATTTCCATGCAATGAGAATGATAATAGTGTCTACCACATAGCGTCGTTGGGGGGTTAAATGGGTTAATGTATATAAAATGCTCAGGATAGCACTTAGCACACGCTACATGTAATGTTAGCTATTTATTCCTCCTTAAATCCTGTGTCCCATTGTACCCTGTCATAGGAAATCATGGCTAGAGGTATTTCAATCACTTGTGATGCAGAAGAGAAAAGGCAAGTTTAGCTTTGACTGTTATTGCTTTACTTCAGAGCACAATATATGTGGAGATAGGAATCAGATGGTCATTGTTGCATCACCTGCTGCTGAAGAAATAATCCGGGCCAACCCATGGAATCTGTGCTTCCGTCCCTGGCTGGGCCCAATGGGCCTCCTCTGACCAGGGAGAAGCGCCCCAAAGAGGTGATCCAGCGCCTATCATAGATTCTGGTCTACAACTGCCACTCAAAAAATTTCTGAAGAATGAATAAAGGAAAGAATGAAGAATCAAAAAGTCACTGAAACTGTTTAATACGGTCACTGTTTCACGTACCTGGCAGGAATGCTATCCCCTTGTACTTCTTCCCTGAAATAAACTGGACTATAGATATAATGTCAAATTCTTTTAGCTTAGCTTTCTGAAGTTAAGGTCTTTCATCCAGCAGCTTTGATTGTACAAACCTGGCTTTAAAAGAAAGAGAAAGGCTTCCCTGTCATGTGGCACCATGCACTGTTTTGTTAGTTAGAAAATGTAGCCTTTTAATCGGTATGTGGATTATTGGCCCCTAGAGTATAATAAATAGCCAAAGCCCCTCTCCCCCTAGAAACGTTAGAACTGAGAAACGCGTACGGCCCTGTGGGTGAGACCAGATTGACTACAGGTCTGTGCTTTCCTTGGGTTTCACAAGAGGACCTGTGTTTCTTCTCCCACAGTCCACCCAGAGCAGGGATTTAACCCACAGCTGCTGCCCACATTCGCTCACCTCTGACGACACACACCTGCCTCGCTGGCCTGTGAGCCACAGAATAAACACACTTCTTCTCTGAGGGAAGAGAAAGATAATAAAAAGATGTGATAGACAGAAAGGGGAGCTCAACAAGTACAGAGCATTCAAGAGTGGACATTGTTGGCTCGGTGCTAACCTCACATGCTTTGTATTGATCACGGTTCTGCAGGGAAATAGAACCAATAGGAGACAGATAGATCCATATTTATGAAGAGATTTATTTTGAGGAATTGGCTTGTGTGATTATGGAAACCGAGAAGTCTCCCAATCTGCCATCTGCAAGCTGGAGGCCCAGGGAAGTCAGCGGTGTAGTTCCAGTTTGAGTCCAGACCCCTGAGAACCGGGAACACCGATGGTGGAAGTCCCGGCCGAGGGTGGCTCAGCAGGTAGGTAGGAAGCGAAAGGAGTGAACGCCCTTCTTCTACTTTTTTGGTTGGATAATGGACTGCATGAGGCCAATCCACTTTTGGGAACGCAATCTTCTTTACTGAGTCCACTGATTCAAATCCTAATCTCATCCAGAAACACCCTCACAGACACACCCGGAAATAATGTTTAATCTGGGCACCCTGCAGCTCACTCAAGTTAACAGGTAAAATTAACCACCATAGATATGTATAGTTTTGTGTGTGTATATATCATACATGTGTGCATACATGTACAGACAAATATAATACATACATGTTTATATTATATTTATGTGCAAATATAATATGCACCATATATATAAATATACATATATACATGAAAATATTCTTTAAAAATATATAATCAGCTACTTATCTTAAGCAGTCATACAATATTGTAACTACTTTAATATTTTTCACATCAAGAAGCTAATGTGTCCAAAACCCATGCCTAGTCCAGAGCAGGCCCACACTCAACTCTCTGACGCGCCGACGCCCAGTCTAAATCACTCGCCACACTGGACCGTGGTTGCTCTCCTGCGTTCCTCAGCGGTAACTAGTCCATGGAATCATTTGCATCTGAAATAGCCTATCTGAAGAACTCAAGCTCACTTCCAAAAGAAAAAGTAGAGTATCCGTGAAGCACTAGATATTTAGAGAACTCTCACAAGTTCAGAGAAGGAGACGAGAAGACGCTTACCCAATCCCTAGTCCTCTTCTCGGCATGTAGGAAGGCTGGGTTCCTAACCTTCCTGCGCAGTTAGGTGCAGACATGTGCAGGTCTGCTGTTCTCCACCACCGGGCTGAGCCATCCTACATGCTGAGCCCTTGTCCACAGCCCCCCTCTTCCCTGCCTGCGGGGCTGTGAGCAGAGGCTCTGAGGTGTGAAGACTGCACCACCGACAGAGATAAGATTTGAGCAGAAGCTATCCCACCCAGGAAAGCAGCCTGGCATGCAAAGGAATGTACATGAGCACAAAGAAAATTAAATTGAGGTAAACCATTATGATTTTAGAGCTGACTATTACTGAAGTGTATCAAACTCTGTCCGTGCCCCACCCACATTCCCTGAGTCCTCCCAGAGGTCCCCTGAAGCTGCAGTCTGGGGATCCTTATTCAGTGACCCAGGTCTCTCTCCACCTTAGGACTTTCTTTGGCCATATGGGATTGCTTGTTCTGCATTTGCGGCAGGCAAGAAGTACTAGGAAGCAAGTCCCTTCAGTAGCAAGTCTGCCTAATAAGGGTGGTGTGTACACGTCTCAGGTTTCTTGTCTTTTGGGGAGACAGTTGCAAAGAATGCTGTCCATACTCTCTCAGGCAGGACTGAGCCCTAGGAGCCCACAGTGGCAACCCTCTCACTATTACAGACTGATTGCCTTCCCTTTCTTGCCTTCTCACTCCCCCACTCCCTCACCATCTTCTAGGATCACATCCCAAATAAATACGTACACCCAAATCCTTGCCTCAGAGCTCTGTTTTGGGTTGGGCCACACTAATACAAGGCAACTAGCATAACTTCCCTCATAAAAAGAATAGAGTTGAATGAATAAAATATGTGTTCTCATATTTTTAGGATTATGAGTTCTATTTCTGCCTGATTTCACTCTTACTTACCTGATACTTAAGAAAAATGATAAGGAATAATTAACAATCCTGAAGTTACGTACAGATGTTAAATATTATTTATATTTTTATAAGATTTTAAATTTATTTTTAGAAAAAGAGGAAGGGAGGGAGAAAGAGAGGGAGAGAAACATCAATGTGTGGTTGCCTCCCTTGCGCCCCCTACCGAGGATCTGGCCTGCAACCCAGACAAGTGCCCTGACTGGGAATCAAACAGGCAACCTTTTGGTTCGCAGACCAACACTCAATCCACTGAGCCACACCATCCAGGGCTAAATATTATTTTTTAAGGTAATTAGCAAAATATACAGTTTGCAAAACGTTTTCTGGTCACAAAAGGAAAACACATTCCAGTGTATAAAATTTGAAAAATACATAAACACTTAAAGAGGAAAATAAAACACCCTCCATTATTCCATGGTGGCTTATAAAATTTGTCTTATAAAATTAACACAGCCTTTTGTTACTGTTTTCTGTGCATGTATATTTTAACCAAAAAAAATCACTTTGCATAAATAGTTTTGTAACTTGCTTTTCTCATGTATTGAAAAGCAGACATGTAGCCTTCCATGGCACCCCAGGTATTTCAGGAAGTGGGTAAATGCCATCAGTCTGTGGATACAAACTGCTGATAAATTGTGCCAGGGTCATACTTTAGTCCACCCCAGGCCCACTGAACACACTAAAATAAAAATGCACAAAGATCAGGAAGAATTCAAATTTACTTAGCACTTTCCAGAAGATCAGAGGTTTTTCTTTTTCCCATTTTGTTATCTCTGGAGTTTAGAATAATGCTTGACACAACAAACTTTCAATAAAAACCTCTTAAATAAAGAAATGAATAAGCAAAGCATCTGACACCACCTTCCTGATTGGATTAAGCTCACTGCAGTCAGTGTGAGGCAACAGCATGGAAGTGCTTTATCAATGTCAGACTTCTGGGCAGACTGCTTATTTCATTCTACCTACTTTATTCTTTTATTCGTATGTCAGTCTCTCCTTGTATCAACACCCTGCTCTTCCATAACCACCCAGTGCCCCAGAGGAGGAGGCAGGTTTCCCACTGGCCTCACACAACTCATTCCTCTTGCGAGAACTTTCCCTTTTCTACAATATCATCTCCTTGTAAATCACTCACACGAAGTTACATGTGTCAAGAAAATGATTGAGAGCATTTTACCATGCAGCAAACAGAGATTTTTACCTTTGTTGCCAATTTGCCATCTTCAGTAATGTGGCCGCATGCCTCCTGTTCTATAGGGACTGTGGACAAAGAGCTTATGGTCCGAAGTGTCACTGACATTTAATATCCTAAGATCGTCAGAGGCGCTGAAAACAACCTCAGGCAGGTTCCGAGTTCTCTTCCTGTCCAGGCACGATCTTCATGATCTATACCAACATTCCTGCCTCCAGGGGGAGGGGGCGCTTTTAGAGCCTTGAGAGGTGTTGAGGTAGCCTTAGAGGCTTATCTCCATGGCCAGTTAGGTGTCATTGTCACCAACCAGTTTTTGGTGATTTCAGATGTCACCTCACTGAGTAACATTGAAAATGCTGCCCTGAAAGGTACGTTAGTTGTGTTTGAACTTTGAGCACGAGCAGGTGTCTGGGGAGCTGGCTGCCAGCTGCAGTATGCCACACCAATGGTGCATTTCAAACCCTTACAGCCCTTCCGGGCGGAGGGAGACGCAGACCAGAGGCTTGCTTGGCCCTCATTCCAGACTTCTTGTGCTACAGTGCGCTGTCCTATTTTTAGATGATACCGTCTGTTTCCTTCCCTGAAAAATTAGCTCCATGGCAGAAATTTCCCAGTAGTAATCCATGGGAACAACAGAGGAGATCCGTTTACGAAAACATATCACTGACCTTGTCAACAACATCATCAGCACTACATCCACCTTCGTATTTCCTAACGCCTTGAACACAGTGGGCATTGCGGAACCAGGAACGCAGTGGATGTCCATTCACAGTGAATTAAGTTGAGCCAAAGAGGATAAGCCATCAATTGACTTATCTTCATGGTTGGCTTTTTACTGTTTTTGAATAAATATTGCCTACTATCACAACCCTGAAGAAACAGAAAGAAATAGTAATTACTCTCCTAGTTACAGAGAAAGGTGCTTAGTAATTAAGCACATGAACTAATAGATATAATCAGGTAGAATGTTCTATGCAGATCACTCATTGGCAGTAATTAGAATATGAATAGTTCCTGGTTTGAGTGAACACAACCGACAGTGTAGGTGCAAGAGAAGACATAGAATGAGGCCGAACAGAGAGAAAATTCAGTGGGCTGAGAAGCGTTCTCTGTTCCTTGAGAAATGATTGTGCTCATTCGTAAAGTAACATTTAAAGATTAGGAAAGATAGAGGGAAAGTCAATTTTTAATATGACATTTCATCAAAAATATTTTCACATTTACATCACAATTTCAGGTAGCGAACATAAATGAAATGCTGGAAAGTTACAAATGATCTCCAGTATAATAAAAAGTAGACTAACGTTTTTAAGTTATTTATGGTCTACTCTTCTACAAAGAGTAACGGAGAAAAGTTCCATCTAAATACCTCAGTGAGAGAGTTTTAGGTGAGTGACTGTCAGTGCCATGTAACATGTAGTATGTGAACACAGAGCAACATGGAAGTGCCCCTGAGTTCTCCCAGTTTACCAACTTCCAGGCTAGTTCTCTCAGCTAAGGATCAGTAGGATCACAGTGGAGATTCTGTCTTTCCACAGGGAAGGCTAGGACTTTAAAACAAGTAGTCAACCTCTTTGCCTAAAACTCACCCAGGAGAAAGAAAACACTATCTTGAAGTGCCGTCTAAGTTTTGCAGATTCTGGTTTAGGAGAGAGGAGAGCAGGGTGGATCCTTCAATAAATGTTTACTCAGCATCCCTTAGGTGTTCCGAACCAAAGGAAGCTCCATGTCATAGACTAAGAAAAGGGTTCACAGTCCAGAGTGAGACTGACAAGTAAACAACCCAAAAGCTCCACGTAGCAGTAAGTGGCAGAGAGAGGTAAGTACAGGGTAATCTAGTAGCTTATGGTTTAGGGTTTTTTTCACAGAAATTAGTCTAGGAGAAGTTATCACCACATAGGGAAGGACAAATAGAATGTAGGGTGGGCTAGGGGTGAGTGTTGCCTATTTCAAATAATTTCCAGGTAGAGAGCGCTATAAGGCTGGACACCACCCCCCAACTCATGTGTAACTTTGGGCAAATTTTATCACCTTCCTGGATAAAATACGTTGGATGAATAAAATAATCAACTTTAGATATGAATTTATGAAAAATTCTAGCATATTCTTCATGTCTCTCCTTTTAATAACTAATTCATTAGACTGATCTTGCTTTTTTGACACTGAATATGTGATCATTTGCATTATTTACTTTAAAATTTAAAATTAGAATTGATGAGGGAAGACTTATCAGAAGGGGTTGGGAATTAAGTGCTGATGTAAAACAATAAAAAATTCTGAAGTTATCAGAGTACAGAGCATGTTGTTTATGTAAGGACATTACATTTTAAAACCTTGTTTAACTTCATACCACCAGGGCATCTTGCCATAATCAGCCAAAATGTTGGTAAAGCGACTCTGGGGAAATGCATAATACAAATTCCAACGACATTCTGATACAAATGAGAAAATTTTGTACAATGGATTATCTGTTGGGAACGGATTGCTTTGTGCTTCAGTGTTTTGCAAGATGCAGCCTTGACTTGAAAAAAAAAAAAAAACTCCTTGAAAAATATATCAAAGATGTAGCAAAAAAGAGGTGAAAATTGCTGAAGTTGAAACTGTGTTGTAACGCAGTGTTGGGGAAAATGGGGCTAATTTGTCCTATTTTTTTCCATAATTCCTCCACATTTCATTTTTACTTTTTAAACCTCCTCTTTCCATTCCCCGTTGAAAGCCTTTTCGCAGGCAGAGGCAACAAGAGGAAAAGAGCAGGACACATGGAAAAAGAGACTAGAGTGCGTGGATGGCGGAACAGAAGTGTGTGGACGAGAACTGAGGACAAGGGCGACTTAGAAAAGGAAGGAGGGGATTAGGACTATCACTGGAATACCAAAACACTGAAAACAAGACAACAAATAATTTGGGTTTCGTGTTTTTAATATGTGTTTTTGCTTAAGAGTAGAGCAAAGGCACCAATATGAGTGCCAGGGCTAGAGTCGGTGTGTTTCCACAGCTGAGTTGCAGCAGAGGACATGGGTATTCTTGGGCCTCGGAGTGTCTTTACAGACGGGGTATGCGCTGATCTCCAAGGTACAACCACAGCTAAAAACCTGCGTTGGGCTCCGCTCCCTCTGCAGAGCGCACAGCTCTCCACACTTTCCCACAATATGGGAAATACATTTCTCTTTCCCCAGGCGCTCTGGAGCAGAGAGGGTAGAGGGGATTTGCCAAACCGCAACATCTCTTCACTTGCACACTTTGTATTCCTGTTTCTGTTGGACAACAGTCTAAAATCTCTATCAGAACTCTCCTCCTTTTGAATGGGAGATAAACATTATTTCTTTTCCTCACTTAACCTTGACCTGCTGCAAGCTTGTTCAGCAAAAGTGTTAAGTTTCAGTAAGTGAATAAAAAACACTTGAAACTCCTGAATGTGCTCTGTGTGGCTTCCTGATCTTTATTTTGAAGGAGTTTCCTTGCCTGAAGCTCTGTATCGAGTACCCAAGAAACTAGGAGATACTATAAATTTAGAGCACATTATTCCTGGAAGGTCAAAGTCTTACCCTTGATCCTCTGCAAAGAAATTTTATACATACGAATCATTTTTATCAGTATCCTATGTGGCAAAAGGTATACCAGAACAAGCATGCTGCAGTTAAATAGCTTTTCATCTATGGTTATTTATCACATTAATATATTTGGTTTTAGACTTTTTTCATTCAAGTCATTTGTATCATTTACCCTATCTATGCTCTTATTTTCTTATCCAATTTCAGTAGAGATTTTAACAAAATAATTCAGGCATTCAAAAAGATGGAGAAAGTAATATAACAAACACTGCTAACTCACCACTGAATTTAAGAATGAAAACACATTACAAAGCAGCCGAAGCCCCTCCATTCCCCTTATAGATCCATCTTCAACCAAATACCACTCTCCTCAGTCTGCAGTTTATCATTTCCTTCACATTTTTTGTATTTATAAACGGATATTTGTTAGAATAAAGATGAAACTTCTATAGCAACAAAACCTCAAAATATAGCAGCTTAAATAAAATAGAAATGTATTTCTATTACAATAGTCCTTTAGCTATCTTCCTTTTTTTTTTTTCGTGGTACTCCCTACTGCATTATTCTTGTTTGCATGGTTAAGAATGAACAGATTTTCTTTCCTATTCTCAAAGGACACAATAATCGACCTGGCTTCCTGTCCCCTTCCAGAGTAACCACTACTATTGCAATTATTTTCCCCTCAGTTCAACCCTCTTGTTCTTTGTTGTTTCTAGAGAGCAACACCCAAGCCTAACCCTTATTATTTTAAGCCCCTTTTTCTCATCTCTGTAGAGAAAGAGAAGTGGGCAGCTAAAATAACAAACGTGGAGCAGCGACAAGAGCTCCAAAACCTCACAGAATTATTTAGGTCGGCTTTGAGTTTCAGGAAGCAAAACACACTCTTACCTTTTTTAGTGACCTTGTTCTATTTGTTATTTCACTTTTTAAGAATGCTGGTTGGGAGTAACAACATTGATTTCATAGCCCCACTAGCAGTTTCTAATCCCACCACTTGAAAGTGCTGGTCTACCAGCTCCTGACTCTCTTAAACGACACCTGAAGCTGTCCTGTCTTCCTAATTCCTTAATGCTCAAAGATTGCTGTCATTACTGAAACTATCTCCACTGGACCATTGCCCTTCCTCCAAAAACATCCCTTTCCAGCTCTAGACTTGGAGAAACCTTTTGGCAAATGAGTAGTAGGTGGGACACAGTAGGCCAGCTAAGCATGCTTTAGGCCCATGGAGATTAGTTTAGACCTCAAGGGAACAGCAGACTGCTTTATTTCACGTGGTGGTAGGGGGGCACTACCCCAACGATAAAAAGTAATCTCACTATATACCTTGTTATATGAACAACAAGACTTTGAGTGACATCTGACGGAGACTGGGGAGAACATCTGTGATCACTGAGCTGCATCTCATCCTGGCCTTTGGGTGCCATGCTCTATCCTAGACAATTAAGCAGCCCAGAAAAGTGTATAGATAGCCAGTTCCCCAAACCCGACTGATTTGCTGCTCAGTGCCCTGAGAAGACATGTCAGAGTCACCCGCCTGACCCTTGCTAAACAGGCACATACTGGAGACAGTGCTTCAGAGTTTAAGGTCGTCAAAGGAGTCAAGGGAGTGTGCATGGACTGGAAGAGTATTAAGATGGTGATAGTCCCCAAACTGATGTTTGGATTCCTCAGAATTCCTATCAAAACCCAAGGCACCTTCATTTTGAAGAAATTTACAAACTGGTCCTAAAGTTCATATAGAAATACAAGGGACCCCAAAATAACTAGAACAATCTTGAAAAAAGGAATAAAGTAGAAAGACTCATGCTTCACAATTTCAAAATTTGCTACAAAACGACTGAAGCTGTGATACTGCCATAAGGGTAGGTGTATAGGTCAGTGAAATAGACTGGAGAATCCAAAAACAAACCCTAGTGCTAGTGATCAATTGACTTAAACCCTAGCATTAATGATCGATTGATTTTCAGTAAGTGTGCCAAGACAGTTCAATGGGGGAAGTATAGTCTTTTCAACAAATGGTGCTGAAACAACTGGATATCCACATGCAAAGGAATGACTTGGAGGCTCTATTGCCCATCATACATACACATGAACTCAAAAGGGACCAAAGACCTAAGTGGAAGGGCTAACACTGTAACACTCTTAGAAGGAAACATAGGCGTATATCTTTATGGCCTGAGATTAGGCAATGGTTTCTTCCCCCCAGAAACAGTACAGTTGACCTTCAAAGATCCTGCTTCACACAGCTCTGGAGATCTGTTAAAAAGTCCATCCATCACTCTTGTTACAGTTCGAGTTCCGGATCCTGTCCCTGAAATGCAGCTAATGGTGCAATAGGATGTGTGCGTGTCTCCTTAGATGGCACACGCACATGTGCATACACACTCAGAAAAGTTGTCCATTGCCACTCGCAGAGCCTTGATCGGGCTCTTCAAAGTTTGGACTCCAAAAGAAAACCCTACACATACTTCAATCTAGGCAGGAGAAGCAAGTAGTCATCGGAAAAGGCAATTTCCCCGGGTAGGCCATGCTGGTCTGGAAACGGCTTTAAATATAGCCTGGAGTATTTTAACCTTCACAGACAGAAATGAAACTGGATATAAAGAACTACCAAGACCAGATGGCACAATGTTCTGATCATCTCTCCAGAGACACTAAAAGAGGAACAAGAGAGAGACTCCTTCCTGGGGGAGCGCTGGGACTTTCCCTGAGCGCTGCAAACACTTCACAGCTGGGCAGTCTCTGCTGGGCTGTGCGTGCTGAAAACGGCCACTCTCTGGATTTTTAAGCAGTTAATATGACTGTGGCGGCAGCACTCCTGAAACAGAAACCTAGAGTTCTCAACATATTTCTAGCTCTATGTGCAAAAGCATGTTTGCTGAAATGTCTAACAGCATTATATGAGCACACTAGAATGTGTTGAGTGTTCACTATGGACCAAATATTGTTCCAGGAATGTTACCTCTGTAACTCACTTAATCTTTAAATGTATTAACTCATTTTATTCTTGTAAGGATTAAATGGATCCTTATGGATTCATACAGTTCATACAATTCATTCAATGAGATGAATATCCATTTTACCAGAATATGTATATTCATACCAAAGGAAGTTAAGTAACGTGTCAAATTCATGGAGCCACCACTGGGGTTTAAACTCAGGCCATGTGACTACAGCCTGGGTGGTTAACCATCATTCTCTTTTGCCAAACTGCCCAAATAAAAGAAACTGCAAAATGAAATTGTCCATTCCTGGGTCTATTAGTTTCCGATTGCTTCTGTAACAAGTTACCACACATTTAGCAACTTAAACAACACAAACTTATTGTCTTACATTTCTGGAAATGAGGAGTCAGAAACAGATCTTATGGACTGAAATACAAGGGCTTGCAGAGCTGTGATCCTTCTGGAGACTCCAGGGGAGAGTCCAGTTCCTTATCTTTTCCAGATTCTAGGACCAACCTGCATTCCTTGGTATGTGGTCCTTTCTCCATCTTCAAAATACATCATTCCATCCAACCTCTGCTTTATCGTCATATCCCCTCTCATTCTGAGCCTCCTGCCTTCCTCTGACAAGGACCCTTGTGATTACATGGGACCCACTGGAAAACCTAAGATAATCTTCCCATCTCTAGCTTCTTAACTCAATCACAACCAAAAGTCCCTTTGCCTGTGCGGTAACGTATTCACAGGTTTCAGGGATTAGAATGTGACACCTTTGGAGGGCCATTATTCTGTCTAACATAAAGAGGAGCTAATAAACCCACAGATTTGTCTATATCATATGGTTTTTTTAAAAAGAAAAGGAAAGGAATAGTTGTATGCCAACAATTTTTTTCCATTTTCTTATTATTTGTAATTGTGGTAAAATACACACACCACATAACTAACCATCCTGTTTTTAAGTGTATGCCTCAGTGGCAGTAAGCACGTGCACATTGCTGTGGACAATCTGTTTTTAAAATGGGCAAATAGTTTAAATGTTTCCCCAGAAATGATTTACAAATGGCTGACAGGCAGATGAAAAGATGCTCAACATCAGTAGTCATAAATGAGATGCAAATTGCACCACCATGGACTATCACTTCGCATCCACAAGACTGACATCAAAGAAACAGAAAATAAGTGTTGATGAGGCTATGGAGGAGTTGGAGCCCTCAGACATTGCTGGTGCGAATCTAAAATAATGCAGCCACTTTGTGAAACAGTTTGGCAGTTCCTCAAAGAGTTAAACATAGAGTTACCACATGATCTAATAATTCCACTCCTAAATATATACCCAAGAGAACTGAAAACATATGCGTTCATACAAAAACTTGTCCATGATTGTTCATAGCAGGATTAGCCATAAGAGGCAAAAAGTGGGGATAACCCAAATGTCCATCAGTGGATGAAAGGATAAACAAATGTGGTATATTCACACAATGGAATACTACTCAACCATTAAAAGGAATGAAGTATTGATACATGTTATAACATGGATGAACTTTGAATACATCATGCTAAGTGAAAGAAATCAGATCCAAGAGGTCACATAATGTATGTTTCTATACATGCAGTGTCCAAAGGAGGCAAATCAATGGAGATGGAATAGATTAGTGGCTGTCAGGGATTTAGATGGTTTGAGAATGGGGAGTGACTGCTTAATACCACAGAATTCTTTTCAGGGGGTTGGTGGATCTGTTCCAGACTTAGACAGTGGTGATGGTTGCGCAATTTCATGAACATACTAAACACCACTGAACAGTATGCTTTAAAATAGTTAAAATTTGAATTTTATATGAATTGTATTTCCATAAAATAAATTTAAAAAAATTTTTAAAACCTTGTGAAGTATGCGTTTCTAGTCTGGTGGCAACCCTAATCCCCATCCCACCCCCTGCCTTTTTTTTTTCACCGTGCCGCTGCTCTTCTCAGTCTGCAAGTGGAGACAGCCCCTTTCCTGAGGCCAGGCAGGGGTACATTATCCAACAATATTTGCGATCTTACCCCTTTGATGTGCTTTGAAATGTGAGTTGTGACGATAAATGTGAGTTGAAGTGGCATGAAGGTCCAGCCAGGTAGTTTGAAGGGTGAATATGTGCATCCCTGCATTGCCTCTGGCTTAGTGAGGGTCTGGCTTCCTCAGCAGAGCACACTAGCTAACCTGTGCTGGCCAAGCGTGACTCTGTGACTCTGGACTCAAGTGATAAGGGAACCTTTGCTGTTATAAACCCCTGAGATTTAGGGTATTGTTTATTATCATGGCAGCATCTAGTGTACGCTGCCTAACAGACGGCAGTAGTTCCAGATAACCCTGGGCATTCTCCCATATCTCAGGGGGCTGATAATTTATTATGGCTGCCCCTTCTTCTTGTGCTTAGGAAATTTTGCTGCAAATTCTTTTAAATACTCTTAGGACAAGCAATTGCTGACTGGTCCTGATAAACCTAGGGCATCTCTAATTTGAATGGCTTCTCTTTCCCCCTCCCAGGGCCAGGAGCTTAAAGAAGAATGTGGTTTGAGATTGTCAGCAGTGCACTGAGGCTGCTCCCTACTGAGTTCCTCTTATCAGCCTTCAGTCTCCACAGGACTGAGTCTCACTACTACATCTCCCCAGTCCCACTGAGAGGGACCCTCAAAATTATCTGGTTTAGAAGATGGCTTTTGTTCTGTATTTCCTCTATTCCCCCAAGCCCTGCCACTGACCCTCTATTCCACTCTCTTTTCCCTATTCTGCCCTCCCAGCCTGGCCCTGAACCAAACTGATAATGTCTTTTACTGGACTTGGTTGTAAGAATAGTGGAATGTTGTTTTTCGATAGCTTGCCTTATTTCCTGAAATTTCTGTATATCCCCAGGATTTACACTATTGAATTGTTAAATAGAGCATCATCTAAAACCCTTTTCCAACTGCTTTCTTTCTTGCTGCTTCCCGCCCCAGGGACTGAAAACTCTGCCCACAGAGTCTAACACCTCCCCTGCAGCTCAGGAGACTTGCTGAGTGGGCCCTCATCAATAAAATAAATATGGCCCTGGCCATATAGCTCAGTTGGTCGGAGCATCATCTCATACACCAAAAAGTTGGGGATTCAAGTTCCAATCAGGGCACATACCTAGGCTGTGGGTTTGATCCCTAGTCAGGACACAATATGGGAGGCAGCTGATTGATGTTTCTCTCTCTCTCTCTCTGTCTGTCTCTCTTCCCCCACCTCCTCTCTCTCTAAAATCAGTAAACATATTTTATAAACTTAAACAAATAAGATAAATGTGGAAGTGTATTGCAGATGACTCTGGATGCTTTTGCTTCCCTTGTAAAAAGAGATACTCTTGACCAGCTGGGCTCTCTCACCTTCCTCAGTCCCCCTGACTCAAGGCAGATGTGATAGCAAGAGGGGAAGTCCAAGAGAATTGTAGAGACCCCACTCCTAACCAAAGCCTGCAACTGCCTACCACTGGGCTGATTTTCATGTGAAAAAATTAAATCCCTCTTTAATAGTTTTCTGTTACTTGGATTTTCTGGTACTTAGAGCCCAAAGTATAGCAAATAGGAAGATGCCCCAATAACTAGTCTTTCCTTAGACTTAGATCTCTTTAACTTGGCCAAGTAATAATGTGAGATAAACTGAAATTCCTTCTCCTAATCCTCTGGTGTTGAATATATATATTTTCATTGCAGTCAAGAGAGGTAAAATCTACTGTTATCTAGATTCCAAATGTTAATGGAAAAATGTCTACTTGGTTTTCATAATTTTGTCCATAAACCATTGGATATTTAATGCTGCTTAGCAATCCTTATCTTCACCTCTGGTTAACTCCTTATCTCATTTCCTGCAGTGACCATTCTAATATTTTCTAATATCTTCAAGCCTCTAATCTTCTTCTTAAGATTAACTCTTCTTATATATGTGCATAAAAAGTTTTTTTTTTAAATTAAAGCTATCATATGTAGGAGGGAGAATACCAAAACATATATAGACAGTTAAAAATAATAAATGCCTATATACCCCCACCTGGATTAAGAAGATAATTATTTTTATTATAAGAATCCCTATAATCCCCCAAAATGGAAGACACCTTCTCTTCCTCCACCCTAGATATAGCCACTCTCCTTACTTTTCGTTCGACATTCCCTTGCTTTCCTTTATACTTTACCAAGTGTGTATTCCTAAGCAATACATAAGCTGAGCTCAGTAAGAAAATGACTTCCCCAGTAGAAGATAAATTGAACAGTCTCTGGATCATCTCAAGCTTCTCTGTGGACTTACAAGAGTTCCTTTGAGGAAATTCATGGGCAATTTCATAATGAGTCTTTGGAAACAAAGATCCCAACAGATTTGTATCATCTAACTGAGCTGAAATGTGAACTGGGTTTCGACACAACAGCAGAAATATGTCTGGAACTGCTTTCAATTTTCGGCTTCTCCTTGCCTGTAGAATAAATTCCAACTTCCTTAGTGTTCTGTTCATTGTACTTTGTAATCCCTACTGCTTACTTATCAGAAGGGACCTCCTGCAGACCGTGGTCTGACCTACCCAGCAGACAAACCATTAACACTGCCAGATGCACATTATGCGCTTCTCCTCCTTGCCTACGCCTGCAGCGCTCCAGCCTCCAGTCACCCTCCCTTTCCTCTGTGCCTCCGTGAATCCTCTCCATCTCCAAGCTCCCACTACAATGACACCTCTGTGAAACCTCCTGGGATTTCCTTGCCTTCCTATACCTCCCTGCGCTTCCCACCCACACACTCTGCCACTTCCATTCCTCCCTCCAGGGATGTGTGCATCCCTGTTAGTGAGTATTTATTACAAGTTGTCTCACATTGATGAACTGATTCTACATTTGTTGAATCATTCCTACTGGATAGGAAGCTATTGAAGACAAGCATCTCGGTATGCCCATTATTCCAAATATGCTTTGCAATGTACTCACTGCAAATACTGATTAAGTGAGAAGGAACACATTTTATATACTGTAGGCTTAAACTAGACAGCAAAATATGAGAACCGTTGCAGCCCAATCCAAGCAGTGTGTACTGGTGGTGTGTTTCAGCAACATAGTCGTTAACTACCCTTCCCTGGCTCCTCTGAGCCTAATTAGCCAAGAGCCCAGCTGGGTGCTAAAGGCACTAACTACATACAGGAAAAATAACTGTGGACTCTACCTGTGTAGTAACAGGTTAAAACTCCTGATTTATGACTCTTGGCGGGAACAACTGGCCCTGTGCCTGGTACACCACAGTGAAAGCCAAAGGGCCTCTCAGTGATCCCTCCGTAACCCACCCCACCCCACCTCACCCCACTGCAAGGACTGTGCCTCAGGTTTCCACCTGATCTGGGTTTGTGTCAAATGAGTTGGTCAGAAACTGCAGAGATTAGCCATGAAGATGAAGGGCACTTCATGGGAACAGCCAAGGCCCGCCCTGAGTTAGGCCAATGCTTTGTTACTTTGCCTCTGAGTCTTTGTTGCCCCAGTCTCTCTTGCCCAGTGTAGTTTCCTGCCAAGTGTCTAGTGCCTTCCTGCTGATCCCAGCTGTTTCTTCCTAGAGGCGGCCTGGCAACCATTCAAATCTCTGACTCTTTTCTTTCAAAGGCCCACCAGGCTCTCTCCTTCCCTAGGGCCCTGGAAGGGGACTGCGTGGCATATCCTGATAAAAGTTTTCACACTAAAGTATTTATGGTTAAATGCATCCCCCTCCCAGGGATGTTTGCATTTAACTGCTGGCTTCTGGACCGGCCTGACCCAAAGAAGTGAATCTTTAATGGATGTGTATTTTCTGGGAAGAATGGGGTGAAAGTAGGAGCTTTTGGCATCTCTTAAAAATACATTTTGAAGTAAACATCCTTATAAAGTAAAGCCATTCTAGCTGGAAAACTGTGAAATGTGTGTTGGGAGCTCTTACAAAGCTGATCTTCAGGGTAGTATGGGCAAGTGAGGGAATTGGAGATAAAAGTGTGTTTTTAAAAAATAATTTAATTAGTTCCTAAGAGAAAGAGTTTTATCCCAAGTATGAGAACATTTTAAAATTCTCCTCTTCTGAAATTACACACTTTTTCAGTGTTTTCTGGTTTAGTAACTTTAATAGATACATTAAAGCTCTAAAAACATACCAGAATGGAAATGCAAAACGGTACCGCCGCTTTGGGAGACAGTTTGGCATCTTCCTATAAAACTAAGCAGTACTCTTGTCGTTCAATCCAGCCATCGCACTCTTTAGCATTTACCCAAATGACCTGAAAACTATGTCCACACAAGAAACTACACACAGATGTTTATAGCCGCTTTATTCATAATTGCTAAAGCTTGGATGCAGCTAAGGTGTCCTTCAGTAGGTGAGTGGGTAAATAAACTGAGGTTCATCCGGACAAGAGAATATTATTCAGCGCTAAAAAGAAATGAGCCCCCAAGTCATTGAAAAGACGTGGAGAAAGCTTAAGTGCATATTACTAATGGAAAGAAGCCTATCTTAAAAGGCCACATACTGTATGATTCCAACTATATGACATTCTGGAAAAGGCAAAAGTTGGGAGACAATAAAAAGATCAGGGGTTGCCAGGGAAGGGGTGTGGGTGGGGAGAGGGAAGGATAAATAGGTGGAACACAGGGTTTTTAGGGCGGGAAAACTACGCTGTATGACACTATGATGAAGCACACATGTCACTGGACATTTGTCCAAGCCCACAGAGTCTACAACACTGAGAATGAGACCTAATGTGAACTATAGACTATCTGGGTGATGACGAAATACCCATGCAGGTTCATCGGTTGTAACAAACGTACCACTCTAGTGGGGATGCTGATGGTGGGGGAGGATGTGCATGTTCGGGAGTGTGGGGTTTAGGGGAACTCTGTGCTTCCCTCTCAATTTAGCTTTGAGCCTAAGACTGCTCTAAAAAAAATAAAGTTTAAAAGAACTACCTACCAGCATTGATAATTTTCTTATAGAGTAAATATATTCTTAAATGTTCACTGTCACATCCGCCAGAGTAGAAACAATGATTTTTTAACACAACAGGATTTCTTGCTTGAGGTACTCATCATGGCATTATTGTCATCCAGGTTTTAAATAGTGTCCCATTAATATGGATAATTATCTTTCCATAAGGAGGTCTTCTTTTAGGATTCTAAGCTCTTTTATTCATTTAAAATTTGTATGCCCTTATTATATTTATTTTTATTTATTAAAATGAATATTTTCTTATTATTTACATCATACTAGTTTACTACAGAAAATTTAGAAAACATAAATCTTAAAAAATAAAATATAAATATTCCATAATCCCGCCACCAGAGATTCCTCTAGTAATTTTTTCTATACATATTATTTTTCAGAATTGGAATTATACTATACTTAGTGTAATCTTTTTCACATTTAGTAAGTGTGAATTTTTTTATGCCATTAAACATTCTTCTATATAAGAGACACGCGAATAATTGTTACCAGACAAGGGGCCTGGCCCTGAGCGGGTCTGCCTAGGGCCAGCTGTAGTGTGTGGGCTCCTGACTTCATGGAAGAAAGATTTCACAACACGAGTCCAGGTGACTATGAAGATCTGTTTATTAGAACTGGAGACAGTGAAACAAGGGAGGACTTAATATAAAAGGAACAACAGGAGAGCCTAGGCTGGGCTGCCTTAGCTCCCTGGGAAGTCAGAGACAAGGGGACCTTGGGGACAGGTTCAGGGTACTAGCCTGGGACAAGCTGCCAGCTGCCCCAGCCTTCGAGTTTGGGAGACACGTGCCTGTGAAGAAGCAAGAGGGGAAAAAGAAGGAAACGGACTGGGCTCTCCCTGGGCTGCTCCCTAGAGGGAGATCCACGCAGAGAGTCATTTGCCTTGAGGCTTTTATCTCTTTCTTGCAGGCAAGAATCTTAGAGGAGGTTTCAGCGGAGGGGTCAGTAGAATATTCATTAGTTCTCTAGGTGTACCCTTTCAGGGTCATGGTCTCCACTGACTGGTCAGTGACAGCACAGAGAGTCTTTGGTCATTGCAGTCAATTCCGGCTTTGCCCACCTGGTTTTGCTGTTTTTCTGAGCCTGGAGCTGAAATATAACTGAGGCTTAGATGTTATCTCCAGGGAGGAAAAGCCAGAGAAGGACAGGTTACCCTGGGGGTGAGGTCCTTATTTTCCCAGTATGTATGTATGTTTGTATGTATGTATGTATTTATTATTGTTATTTTTCCATTATGATGTAGTCTCCTTAACCCCTTCACATCCCCACCAACCACCCCACTGTGGTCCATGTCCATAAGTCTTTTTTCCTTTTTGCTCAATTCTTCTACTCTCCTAACCTCCCCTCCATGCTTGCTGTCATCCTGCTTTCCATCTGTGAGTCTATCCCCATTTTCCTTCTCAGTTCAGTTTGTTCATTAGATTCCACATATGAATGAAATCATGTGGTATTTTTCTTTCTCTGACTGGCTTACTTCACTTAGCATGATGTTCTCCAGGCCCATCCATACTGTCACAAAGGATACAACTTTCTTCTCTTTTTACGGCCAAGTAGTATTCCATTGCATAAACGTCCCATAGTTGTCTTATCTATTCATTTACTGATGCACATGTGGGCTGCTTCCATATCTTGGCAATTGTAAATAACGCTGCAATGAACATAGGGATGTTCGTGTTCTTTCAAATTAGTGTTTTGTGTTCCTTTGGATATATTCCCAGAAGTGGGATAGCTGGGCTGAAAGGCAGTTCCATTTTTAGTTTTTTGAGGAAATTTCATACTGTTTTCCACAGCGGCTGCACCAGTTTGCATTCCCACCATAAGTGCACTAGGGTTCCCTTTTCTCCACATCCTCTCCAGCACTTGCTGTTTGTTGATTTGTTTATGATGGCCATTCTTACTGGTGTGCAGTGGTATCTCATTGCGGTTTGAATTTGCATCTCTCTGATGGCTAGTGATATTGAGCATTTTTTCATATGTCTCTGGGCCCTATGTATGTCTTCCCTGGAGAAGTGTCTGTTCAGGTCCTTTGCCCATTTTTTAAATTGGATTGTTTGTCTTCCTAGTGTGGAGTTGTGTGAGTTCTTTATTTATTTTGGAGATGAAACTCTTGTCCAAGGTATCATTGGCAAATATGTTTTCCCATACAGTTGGTTCCCTTTTCACTTTGCTGATGTTTTCTTTAGCCATGCAGAAGCTTTTTAATTTGAAATATTTATTCAAGTTATAGAAATATTTCATTGGAATCTTGATAGGAATTGCATTGAATCTGTAGATTGCTTTGGGTAGTATGGACATTTTAATGATGTTAGTTCTTCTTATCCATGAACACAGTATGTGCTTCCACTTATTTGTATCTTCTTCAGTTCCTTTCTTCATGGTCTTATAATTTTCCAAGTACAGGTCTTTTACATCCTCAGTTAGATTTATTCCTAGGTATTTTATTCTTTTTGTAGCAATTGTGAAAATGACTGTTTTCTTAATTTCCCTTTCTGTTAGTTCATTATTGGCACATAAAAATGCAACTGATTTCTGGATATTAATTTTGTATCCTGCTACTTTGCTGAATTCATTTATCAGTTCTAGTAGTTTCTTGGTGAACTCTTTGGAGTTCTCTATGTATAGTATCATGTCATCTGTAAATAAAGACAATTTTACTTCCTCCTTTCCAATTGGGATGACTTTTATTTCTTTTTCTTGTCTGATTACTGTGGGTAGGATTTCCAGTACTATGTTGAATAAGAGAGGTGAAAGCAGATGTTTTAAGGGAAACACATATAGTTTTTGTCTGTTAAGTATAATGCTGGCCATGGATTTGTCATATATGGCCTTCATTATGTGTAGGCATGTTCCCTCTAATCCTACTTTCCTGATAGCTTTTATCATAAATGGGTGCTGGATTTCATTAAATACTTTTTCTGCATCTATTGATATGATCATGTAGTTTTTCTCCTTCATTTTGTTGTGGTGAATCACATTTATTTACTTGCGAATGTTGTACCAAACATTCATTCCCTGAATAAATCCTACTTAATCATAGTGTATGATGTTTTTGATGCATCGCTGTATTCAGTTCGCTAATATTTTATTGAGGATTTTAGCATCTATATCCATCAGGGATATTGGTCTATAATTTTCTTTCTCTGTATTGTCCCTATCTGGTTCTGTAATTAGAAAATCTGGTCTGGTAAAATGAATTAGGAGCCTTCCCTCCTCTTGAATTTTTTGAAATAGTTTGAAAAGGAGAGGTATTAGTTCTTCTTGGACTATTTCGTAAAATTCACTTGTGAAGTCATCTGGTCCAGGGCTTTTGTTTCTTGGGAATTTATTTTTTTATTACTGCATCAATTTACTAAGTTTAATCTATCTATTCAGATTCTCTGATTCTTCCTGATTTAGTTTTGGAAGACTATGTTTCTAGGAATTTATCTATTTTGTCCAGGTTGCCCAGTTTGTTGGCATATAATATTCATAATATTTTCTTACAATCCTTGGTATTTCTTTGATGTCAGGGGTTATTTCTCCTCTTTCATTTCTGATTTTATTTATTTGGGTCCTTTCTCTTTTTTTCTTGATGAGTCTGGTTAAAGATTTGTCAATCTTGTTTATCATTTCGAAGGACCAGCTCTTGGATTCATTGATCATTTGTATTTTGTTGGACTCTATTTCATTTATTTCTTCTCTGATCTTTATTATTTCCTTCCTTCTACTCACTTTGTGCTTTGTTTGTTGTTCTTTTTCAAGTTTCTTAAAGTGTAAAGTTGATTGTTTATTTGAACTTTTTCTTGTTCTTTAAGATAGGCCTGTAACACTATGAATTTCCCTCTTGAGGTTGCTTTCCCAGAGTCCCAGAGATTTTGGATTGTTGTGTCTTCATTTTCATTTCTTTCAAGGTATCTTTTGATTTCTTACTTCATCATGTTGTTGACCCACACATTATTTAATAATATGTTATTTAACTTTCATGTCTTTGCATATTTTTCAGTGTTCTCATGATTAATATTTAGTTTCATAGCATTGTGGTCAAAGAAGATGCTTGACATGATTTCAATCTTCTTAAATTTATTGAGACTTGTTTTGTGTCCTAACATGTGGTCTATCCTAGAAAATGGTCCATGAGCACTTGAAAACTATGTATATTCTGCTGCTTTGGGGTGAAATGCTCTGAAGATACCAATTAAATCCATTTGATCTAGCGTGCCCTTTAAGGCCACTGTCTTCTTGTTGATATTCTACCTGGAAGATCTATCCATTGAAGTCACTGGGGTGTTAAAATCCCCAACTATGACTATATTTCTATTGATCTCCCCTTTATATCCACCGAGATTTGCTTCACATATTTAGGTGCTCCTATGTTGGGTGTGTAAATGTTTACTAGGGTTAAATCCTCTTGTTGGATTGTTCCCTTTATCATTATGTAGTGTCCTTCTTTGTCTTTTACTGTAGCCTTGGCTTTAAAGTCTATTTTGTCAGATATAAGTACTGCTACCCCAGCTTTTTTTCCTTTCCATTTGCATGAATTATCTTTTTCCATCCCTTTACTTTTAGTCTGTGTGTATCTTTCAATCTGAGATGTTTCTCTTAGAGGCAGCATATATATGGGTTTTGTTTTCTTATCCATTTAACCACCCTCTGTCTTTTGGTTGGAGCATTTAAGCCATTTACATTTAAGGTGATTATGGATAGCTTTGCATTTAGTCCCATTTTATTGTTAGACTCTTTTCCTTTTTTCTTCTTTTTCTTCTTTTTTCTTCTTCTTGCAAGCTCTTTGACATTTGTTGCAGTACTTGTTTGGTGTTAACAAACTCCTTTAGTTGGGGGGGGGAGGTTGTTTTTTTGGTTTTCTTGGCTCCTGATTTCTCCTTCAATTTTAAACGATAGCCTTGCTGGATAAAGTAACCTTGGTTGTAGGTCCTTGCTTTTCATCACCTTCAATATTTCATACCACTCCCTTCTGGCCTAAAATGTTTCTATTGAGAAATTAGATGACAGTCTAATTGGTACTCCCTTGTATGTAACTCCCTGCTTTTCTCTTGTGGCTTTTAGGGTCCTCTTCTTGTCTTTAACCTTTGTCATTTTACTTATGATGTGTTTCCATGTAGGCCTCTTTGGGTCCAACTTGTTTGGGACTCTCTGAGCTAGCTGTCTGGATTTTTGTGTGTTTTTCCTTCACCAGATTAGGGAAGTTTTCAGTCATTATTTCTTCAAATAGGTTTTTGATCCCTTGCTCACTCTCTTCTCCTTCTGGTATTCCCATGATGCTGATGTTGTTATGTTTCATGTCCAAAATGTTTCTTAAGCTCTCCTCATTTTTTAAAATTATTTTATGTTCTTGCTGCTCTGCCTGGGTGTTTTTTCTACCTCGTCTTCCAAATCACTAATCTGATACTCTGCTTTTCACCTACATACTGTATATTTCTTCCCATGTATTATTTATTTCAGATATTGCATTCTTTATTTCTGACTGGTCCTTTTTTATGGTTTCTATGTATTTTTTCATGCTGTTGAGTACCCTTATGATCATTACTCTAAATTCTATCTGATAAATTGCTTTCCTCCATAGATGAAGCTCTTCTTATGAGGAATGCCCTTGTTCTTTAATTTGGGGTCTGTTTCTGTGTCTTCCAATTTTGGCTGCTTCTTTGTATTTGTTTCTATTTATTAGGTAGATCTGCAAAGAGTCTGGTGTAGGCCTTTGTTAGATTCCTCTTGTGATGTGCCCTAGTCAACCTGTTTGAAGCTATCAGTGATCCACAGCATGTGGCTCCCTCTGTTGGGGCTGTTTGTGTGCAGAAAGAACTAGGCTGCCCACTAAGGGTGGCTTTTATCAGCACCAGGCCCAGGGGAGGGTCAGCTGAAGTATCCTAGAGCTCCAAGAGATCTACCTTAGTTATTAAACTAATCGGTGAAGTGATTTTCCCAGTTTTTCCCCCTGACAGGCACTTGGGCCTTCCGCCCTGGTGACTGTCTGCATCTGGCTGTAAATTGATTGGCCACTTTGTTCAACTATCTGTCTCAGTTTTTCTATTTCACCACCAAGGAATATTCCTAGCTTCTTACTGTCCTGTCTTAGTATAACCTTTCCCCCCAGTACAGGACTAGAAGAGGTAACCTTAGTGGCATGGTTTCATACTTCATACCACCACTTTACTCACTCTGCTGCCAATGTCCACCTACCCCACAGCTCTCTATTTCTCTCTCTCTCTATCTCTCTCTCTCTCTCACACACACACACACACACTCGAACACCTGATTGAGTAAACCAGATTCTTGACCCCTATAATTTGAAATTAAACCATGAAAGACTGTGTCAGTCAGACCAAGATAGAAGACTTTGTAAAGACCTGAATAGTGTTGTAAAGTTGGATGGGGCTCGTAATATAAAAAGAATATGCTACATGCAAAGAGAAGTTATGAGGAACAGAGTTATTTTGAGTAGACCGGTGAGCTGATCTACAAATAGAAGAAGAAAAGAGTAGCCCTGTGAAGAGAGACTGGGTGTCAATGGGTGAACAAGTGAGTTGTCTTTGTACCTAACTTCCACTTCCAGTTCTCATGGGACCTGGATGAATTCTTTTCCTTAGGTCTTTATAAGTTTGCTTGTTTTGGCCTTTTGATATTTGCATATTTACTTACTTCACAGCTGAAGAGCATTGACTAAGACAATCTATAATGTCGTTTTTAATGGTTACATAGTTTTCCTTATAAAAACACACAATTCCATTAATTAATTTTTTGTTATTGTGAACCCTGAGGTAAAAAAAGATGCCTACAAAGAAGGGCTCCTGGTGGCTAACTGGGCTCAGATTTTTAAAAAACAAAGCTTAGCAGCCATTTCTGCACAGGGACTTCTCCCACAAACCACACTGCACAGAGAAGCCTGCACTGGACTGCATGCCTCTGTGCTGAATTGCTTATCTGTACTGTGTTCCTTCCATCTGAGCCAACCTTTTTATAAAATTTCCTGGAACCTATTTCAACCAGTAGGACTGAGGCTTTCCCCCATCCAATTGGAGATTCAAAGTTCCAGCCAATCAGAGCAGCCCATTTTGATCAATCAAGACAGAGCCTTTTTGACCAAACTGTGAGGATTTGGAGTCTTCATTTGCATGACAATAGACCAATCAGGGACCAGGGGCGAGGAGTCCTGTCGGTATAAGCCATTTTCTCTCTGCCTCCACTGAAGATCGTGCCCCGCTGGCCAAGCTGAAACACAGAAGATGTCTTGTCAGAGAGGATCAGACCAGTGCAGTTCAAAGTAGACCAAACCATCAAGGAACAAAGCAGAGCTATCTCATGGGAGAAGAGCCTGGCCCCAGGCCTGCTCTGTAATGGTGCTGTTTTCAAAGCCAAGCTGTATCACAACTGAGCTGTTTAGCCGTGAATAAATTCTCCTTCTTCATCACACCCCAAATTGGAGATTTCTGTTGGTGGTGAATTGGCACCAACAACCACTGGTTGATATTATATATTGTTATTTTTATTTCTCAAATATTCTAAGGAACACTATAATAAATATCACTGCAGCTAAATTTTTGCAAATATTTCCTTGAGGTAAATTGTTAGATGAGGAATTATGAGTTAGAGGAAATTAATATTATTCCCAGCAATGGTATGTATGAAAATTCCTGTTTTCTCTGTCTTTACCAATATTAAGTTGACAATTGAAAAAAGAAACTATTCTGCCAATTAAAGTAGCTGAAAATATTGTCTTACAGTATTAATTTATGTTTTTGGAATTGCACATCCTACCATATATTTATTACTCAGTCATTTCCTTTCATTATGAAATGCTCGTTCATGTCTTTTACTCATTTTCTTCTATTGTTCATTTATGTACTTTATTTTTGAGTGTTCTCTCTTTAAAATTAAGGATAGTAAACTTTTTTCCAATTTTATTTTATTTTTATTGATTATGCTATTACAGTTGTCTTGATTTTTCCCTGTTTGCTCCCTCTAAGGATAACAAACTTTCAATTCTTACATATTTTGAAATTACTTTCTCCTCAATAGTTGGTTACTTGCCTCTTAATTTTATACATGAGACATTTTGATGTATACATTAAAAATACATTAGTATAGCTACATGTTTCCCTGATGGTTTAGTCCTTCAATGTCATAACTAGAAATAAATTAGTTCATATTTCTAAGATCATATAATTATATATTTTCATTTTTAAGTGGGTACATTTAAAAAAATGAAATACCACATAGCACTTAGAAATCAAATATGTAAATAACATAAAATAAAGACACAAAGTAACATATACTAAAAGACAAAATCCATCACTGAACTATTTTTAAATTTCAGGCATACTGAAAGTTACCAATTATGAAACCATTCTTTCTAAAGGAAAACAAACCAGGTATTTTATCCCAGATTAAATTTATTTTAAAAATATTTCCATCCTGCCTTACATCTGCATGTATTATTTAAGCTTTAAAAGTGACCAGGGAGTGCCCTGGCTGGTGTGGCTTAGTGGACCCTTCAGCCTGTGAACTGAAGGGTCTCCGGTTCGATTCCCAGTCAAGGCACATGCCTGGGTTGCGGGCCAGGACCCCAGACAGGGGTACAAGAGAGGCAACCACACATTGATGTTTCTCTCCCTCTCTTTCTCCTTCCCTTCCCCTCTCTCAAAAAATACATAAATAAAATCTTAAAAAAAAAAAAAAAAAAAAAACCCTCTTAAAAAAATTACCAGGGAGCAAAAGACAAGAAAATATTAAGAAACTGAAGTGGTGAAGAATCTATTGAATCTATTTCTCTTTCCTGTGGATGAAATTGCACAGAGGCAACAATGAGAGAAAATTCACTCTGGATCTCCAAATTCCTGTGACCCCATTCTTTTGTGTGGTGAAGTAGAAATAGCACAATTTGAATGTGAAGTGCTGTCATCTAGTGGATTGTAGAGTTTGCCGTGGACATGGTTCCCACTCAGAGATGTCCCTCGAGAGTCTTGAGATGCCAGCTTCAAAGTCTGCAGCCCATAATTCACATGATTGTCTTATCTTTTTTTTTTCATCTTGTGGTGAGAGACAGAACTAAAACAATGCATTGGAAATCAGAGGAGTTGATCAGTAATGAGCTACAGCACAGACCAGGGATGGGAGATGTGGCGAAGCAGAGGAAAAGGGGAGATTAAAACCCATATTATCGGGGGTGTATTGCAAAACTAGCTGTTATGGGATCTAGTTTTCCCATACTGGGAGCATGTACTGTATCTGAGGTAGAGATTATTACCTAGTTTTACAGATAAGGGAACAGAAACTCAGAGAGGTCTAGCAACTTCCTGTGGTCACACAACTAATAAGTGAAGAAGTTGGGATTTGATAAAACAAGATTTTGAAAATAACAAGAGTAAGTGAAGACTGCAAGAACGGTCAAAATCTAACACGAGATGCGTCGTGGGAAAACAGCTTTGTAATTGATGGAGACTTGTTAGTCTCACATCCTTTCTCATGGGTAGTGTTTAGATGATGAAGTTTAGAACTGAGCACTAAATTCTTTCTATTCAAGCAGAAAAATACATGTTTTAATGAGTGCGTTCGCTTGATAAATTAATATTCCTTTTTAAGATGCTTTCTTTTAGGTTGTTAACCTGAGACCTATATTAACCCTTTGCTTCAAAGTTGGAAGTGCTTGCTATTTGAATTTATATAAGAATTTCTATAAACATGTTGCAATTGTATGTCATGTTTATCGAATAGGACCTAAGCCTAGTCGGATACTCCCCTACAGAAAAGTGAGAAAGATGGCTTCTCAATAATCCCCGCAGTTAGAGAGGTTTAGCCCTCCTCCCTCCTTCACAGTGCTGCCTGCCCACGCCCTCTGCAGCTTAGCTTATTTCTAGTCAGTGCATCTCTACTTCTCCTTCTGCAACCGCCCCCCACCACCACCAATGAAAGCATTTCCAAACATACCAAGAGCATCTTTTTTTTTGTAGACTTCCTCTTGGCAGGATCAGTACCACTGATTTATACACTATAGGTAGGTGTGCAAAACAGATCAAGGTTCACTGGCTATGAGCCCACTCACTACCCCTCCCCTAGGATCAGATGTTGCCCTTCGTTCCTGGCTAATCGCTTCTGCAAACACTGCTAGTTCCGGCCACTCAGGCTGCTCTGGGATCAAAGCAGCACAAGCTGCCCTTCTCTTAGAAAAAGGGAAATAATAAGGTCCTTCACTTTGCAAATTGCCACACTCAAAGCACGACCTCACCAGTTTAATTTTTACTAATTCATGTTTGAAATAGGTCCCTATGCCTGCATATTAGGCCATTTTCATGGGCAAAGTAATTTGCCTGAATTTTTAAAAAAGTCAGATACAGAACTCTTTCCATTTGAATGAAATCTTTACAGTAAAGAGGAAATGCCTGCAATAACATTCTTGTCCCATAATCTGATGCTAAAGTGTAGCTGAGGGGAATGACTGTGGCTTCCCCTCACAGCCACCGAAAAAGCAGTTCTCATAACGGACTAATTACTTCATATGGACTAATTCCCGTGTGTGTACATGTGCCCTTATGTGTTGGGTAAAAATTTTGGATCTTTGAATCATACTGACTATACAAAACATAAAAATCACATGGGCATCCTATGAAATATATTCTGTCTTTCCCTCCACTCTCCTGGCTAACTGCCTCTCTACTTCAGGAACGGAAGAAGGGAAGAAGAAGAAGAAGAGGGAAAAGGAGAAAGGACAGGAAACCCCATCCCATAGCACCTCTCACTGGCTTATTGCCCACGTCTGCTTTTATGCTTTCTTTAGACTCCAGCCCACACTCTGAAACACAAATGAAAATTCAAGGGATTTGACAGCCTTTCCTCTGTCTGGCACCTGGAGACAGAAAGCTGCACGCCAAGGCCACTTTAATTGAACAGTAAGATGTTGTGGTGGTTGAGTTTTTATGTCAACTTGACAGGGCTCAGGGACACCAGAGTGCTAGTAAAACATTATTTCTGGGTGTGTCTGTGAGGGAGTCTCCAGAAGAGATTAATATTTGAATTGATGGACTAAGTTAAGAAGCCAGTCTTCATGATGCAAGTGAGCATATCTCAACAACAAAGGGTCTGAATAGAACAAAAGGCAGAGGAAGAGCTAATTCGTCCTCTTCCTTGACTTGAGACATTCATCTCCTGCCCTAGGACATCGACACTCCTGGTTCTCAGGCCTTCCGGCTGGGACTAAATTACACACAGGCTTTCTAGGGGCTCCATCAGCAGACAGCAGATGTGGGGCTTCTCAGCCTCCATAACTACGTGACCCAATTCCTCATAATAAATCTTTTCATCTTTATCTATATGAGAATATATTTCTCATATTAGAGATATGAAAATATATACAAAAATAATAAAAGACAGAAATAGATCTTATTAGGTCTGTGTCTTTGAAGAACCCTGGGTAATACATGTATGAAAGTTAGAAGTGAGCTTGTCTGGTCAAGATGGCAGAGGATGTAAATGCTTACCTTCTCCCATGACCACATCAAAACTGCAACTAAACTACAGAAAAACCATCACTGAGAACAATGTGAAGTCTATCTGAACTGAAGTCCTATAACTCAGGATATATAGAAGAAGCCATGTAGAGACAGGTAGGAGGGGTGGAGACTCAAAACAGGCTGGTCCCACACCCACATGTGTCAGTTTAAAATCAGAAGGGAGCCCTGCCTGGTGTGGCTCAATGGATTGAGTGCTGGCCTGCAAGCCAAAGGGTCCCCACAGGTTCAACTCCCAGTCAGGGCACATACCTGGGTGGCAGGCCAGGACCCCCAGTAGGGGGGTGCACGAGAAGCAACCACAGAGTGATGTTTCCCTCTCTCCTTCCCCTTCTCTCTAAAAATAAATAAAATAAAATAAAATAAATCAGAAGGGGTATCTCAGCTTTGGAGGTCCCCTCTGAGGAGCAAGGGGTCCCTGCTCTGACCTGCACCCCCAGCCTAAGGTTCCTGTGCTAAGAAGAGAAGTCTCCATAACTTCTGGCTGTAAGATCCTCCTTGGATTGTGGCTGAGTGAGGTGGAGGGCTTCTGAAGTCCAAATTGATCCTCTTAAAGGGCCCAAGCATGGACTTACTTGGACTCACTTGGTCTGAGCTCCAGCATTGGGCAGCAACTCAAAGGGCACTGGGGACATAAAGGGAGAAACTGAATTGTCTGACTTAGGGGGGGAGCTGGAGGGGCAGCTTTCTCCCAGACAGAAGTGCAGTCAGGGCACAGCAGCAAAGGACCTTGGTCTATACCAGTACACCTCCAAAGAGGCCCTAGAACCAACACACCTGTTAGCCAGTCTCAGATCACAGAAGAGCACCACCCAACCACTCACACAAATGACACACCCAAAGAGCAGACTCTGTAGGCACCAGAGCCCTGAAAAAAGAATCCTATCCCGCAGGGTCATCCCTTGCACAACATCTTCTCTACTGTAGTCATGACCAGTCCTTACAACCAATTAGGCTGAGGATCAATCTTCCTGTTGTCATTTCAACAGCAATCAAGGCTTAACTACAACAGGAGAGGACACACAACCCACACAAGGGACACACTCAGAGCACCCAACTCAGGTGACCAGGAAGACTGTGTCATTGTAGTCTCTAGGACACCTACTACATTAGGCCGCTCTACCAAGACTGGGAGATATAACAGCTCTACCTAAAACACAGAAATAAACACAGAGAGGCTGTCAAAATGAGGAGACTAAGAAACATGTCCCAAATAAAAGAACAGAGCAAAAATCCAGAAAAGGAACTAAACAAAATGGAGACAGGCAATCTGTCAGATGCAGAATTCAGAATGCTGAGTATAAAGATTTTCAGTGACCTCAGTGATAACTTTAACAAAGAGATGGGAAGCATATAAATGGAGATAGAATGCATAAAAAAAAGAACCAGTCAGAAATGAAGAACACAATAACTGAAATAAGACTACATTAGAGAAAATCAAGTTAGTTAGAAAAAGCAAAGAATTTAGTCGGTAATTTGGAAGACAAGGTAACAAAAAACAGCTAATCGGAAGAGCAAAAAGAAAAAATGGATCCAAAGAAATTAAGGTAGTTTAAGGGGCCTCTGGGACAACATCAAGCATACCCAACATTTGCATCATAGAAGTAACCAAAAGGAAGAGAGAGAGAGAGCAAGGGATTGAAAACTTCTTTGAAGAAATATTGACTGAAAACTTCCCTAACCTGGTTAAGGAAATAAACGTTCAATTCCAGGAAGTACAAAGAGTCCCAAGCAAGATGAATGCAGAGATGTTCACATCAAGACACATCATAATTAATATGTCAATGGCTAAAGACAAAGAGAATCTTAAAAGCAGCAAGAGAAAAGCACTTAGTTACCTACAGGGGAGCTCCCATAAGACTATCAGTTCATTTCTCAACAGAAATTTTGCAGGCCAGAAGGGATTGGCAAGAAATATTCAAAGTAATAAAAAGTAAGAACCTGCAACCAAGATTACTCTAGCTAGCAAAACTATCACTTAAAAGTAAAGGACAGATAAAGAGCTTCCTAGACAAAGAAAACCTAAAGCAATTCATCACCACCAAACAAGTATTAAAAGAAATGTTAAAGGGACTTTTTAAAAAAGAAGAAGCAAAAAAAAATTTAAAAACATGAATAATAAAATGGCAATAACTACATATCTATCAATAGTTACTTTAAGTGTAAATGAATCAAATGCTCCAACCAAAAGTAATACAGTGGCTGAATGGATTAGAACACAAGGCCCTTACATATTCTGCGTACAAGAGACTCCCTTCCGATTAAAAGACACACATACTTAAGAAGATACTTCAAGAAAATGAAAACAAACAAAGAAGCTGGATGAGCAAGGCTTAAACAAGACAAAATAGACTTTTAAACAAAGACTATAGCAAGAGACAAAGAAGGATCCGGCAATTCCACTTCTGGGTATTTATCTGAAGAAACTCAAAACACTATTTGAAAAGACACATGCCTCCATATGTTCACTGCAACATTATGTACAATAGCCAATATACGGAAGCAACCTCAGTGTCCATCAGTAGATGAAGGGATAAAGAAGAACTGGTGCATGTATACAATGGACTATGACTGAGCCATAAAGAAAAAAAGAAATTTTGCCATCTGCAACAACATGAATGGACCTAGAGGGTACATGCGAAATGAAATGTCAGGTGAAGATAAATGCTGTATGATTTCACTTGTACATGGCATCTAAAAAAACAAAATAAAGCACAAATAAAGCAAAAACCATAGATACAGAGAATATTTTTTGACTGTTCTGCCAGATGGGAGAGGGATTGGGAAGGTTGGTTGAAATAGGTAAAGAGATTAAGAAGTACAAACTGGTAGTTACAAAATAGTCACGGGGATGTCAAGTACACAAAGGGAATATAGTCAATGACATTATAATATCTATGTATGGAGTCAGATGGGTACACAATTTATTGGGGTGATCACTTCATAAGTTATATAATGTCTAATTACTATGCCATGCATCTGAAACTAATATAATTCTGTAGGTTAAGTGTAATTGAAAAATAAAACATTGTTTATAAAAAAGAAAGGACCTCAATTCATTAGACACAAGGAACACAGTGGTAAAAAACAGATGAAATAATTTCTCCGTGGTTACGCACTGCTGACAAGTATCAGAATGAGAGCTACATGGCTGGTCTTCAGACTCCCCCATCCCACCGTTCTCTGTCCCTCACCGCCCTGCTCCTCTCGATAAAGCCCAGCGTCCCAAGTCCAGGATCATGATGGCAGACTCAGGCCTTCTTCTTCCACACCCTTCTTGGCATCAACCTGGTTTGGGTGACTCCTGTCATACAGAGTGGGGGAGCACTGCCACCGTATTTATAGACACACCAGAATAGTAGTTTTCAACCAGCTATGGTTTTATCTCATCAGTTTTTTGGCAATGTCTAGAGATAGCACAATATTTATTGTCACAACATGAGGAGTGCTGCTGGCCCCAGTGGGTAGAGAGCAGGGGTGCTGCTGAACATCCTACAGTACGCAGGACAGCCCCCAACAGCAAAGAATTGTCCTGTGCCAAGTGCCAGTGGTGCTGAGGTGGAGATATCTGCACTTGAACATCCCAAGCTGGTCTGCCAAATCCAGATGCAGATCTGTCCTTGGAATCTGGTTTTGACAGGAATCTTCGCACATCTGTGGGCATGAGACCAGTAGATTGGGTGGCAGGGTACAAAGAGAGTTAAAATATTGGGGTTGTAGGCCTCGCTCTGTTCCGAACCGGTCTGTGCACGAGAAGAAGCCACTTTTTGTCTCACTCCTCAGATTTCCCTGGAAGATTCCTATGCCCCAGAGTGGTCATGACTGCAGAGACAGGAAGTCATTCAGACACTGCCCCTAGAAGATGCTCTGGAAACACTGAGTATGCTCATCCAGGTTCGGCTAAGGGTGAAGCAGCGTGCACGTCAGGTTGTGTCTGCAGCATTCTGGTTTTCACTGCAGCTGGGAAAGTTGGGGCCAGGGTACAGCCCCTGTGGGCAAGGCACCCTGACTTGAGCTTCTTCACCCCCACTCCTCAGACCCCCTCCCTGAAAGGCGGGTGCAACCCAAACCCTGGGCATTCACACTCACCTTCTACCTCCCACAGCTCCCAGTGCCATTGCTTATTTTCTACAATTTGCTGTGCCCCCAAGCTGTTTTCCCAACCCCAAGGCCTTCTATTTATAATCATCAGTAACAATTTCTCAAGATCATTCCAGACCAGACCTTCTATGATAGCAGATCTGTGGGTCTATCCAATAACCTACTAGCTCTGCACTGAACCCTCAAAACTGTTATGGAAAATGTCCTAGTTACTCTGCAGCTAAAAGGATGGCTTTCCTGCCCCCAACCCTCCATCAGCTCTGGTCACATGCCTACAACTCCTGAGCCACTCCGCCTGTCCCTCAGGCCTTCATGTCCCTGCACACCCACCAACTACGACAACTCTTCCTGGAGGACCCTTGAGGTCCTTTGAGAATTACTCTTTTAAAAAATGTACTAGACATTTCCTGAGGCCCACAAATGGGTGGATCTGGTGCCTCACACTTAGGAGATGCAGAACAAATATTTGCTAACAAGGTTTGCTAATCAGCAGGGCTGCAAGACGTAATGGCATTGTGTCACTCTGTGTGGTAAGTGGCTTATGTCTCGGGAAAGTCAACTGTGCACCATTTTTTAAGTATCCATTTCATTAGTACTGCACAGAGAACATGTCTTTTCCTCATTGCTGTTAGTTTCTTGCCCTCTCCCCAGAAGTTCACAGCAGAGGAGGGAAAAAAATAAAACCCAGAAACCTAAAGAAGGGATGAGATGGAACCAGTGGGAAGTCTGGGTGCCACTGCTCTCCCCAGATCTGAATCTTGGAGGACATCACTCTGACTGAAGGCCTTTGGTGCCCTGACCGGTGTGACTCAGTTGGCTGGGCATCATCCTGCAAAGTGAGTTTGCTGGTTTGATTCCCCATCAGGGCACATGCCTGTGTTGCAGGCCAGGTCGCCAGGTGGGGCGCGCATGCCTGAGACAGGCAACTGATTGATCTCACATCGATGTTTCTCTCCCTCTCTTTCTCCCCTCCTTTTCCTCTCTCTAAAAATAAATCAATAAAATATTCTTTAAAAAGCCATTGGTTATTTTTGTTTCACCTTTATCTATCCTTGAGAAAATTGTTACAAATTAAGCAATCTGAAATCTGGCTCTTGTTTTGTCTATTTTAGAAAGTAGAGACATGGGCACATTCTTTTAGGTGTATCAGTCTTTTAACCCAAAGGAGAATCAATTTAAGTGAATTGCTATAAATACGGCAGTTGTGAACCAGGATCTGTTAACGCGCATAACCGTACTTTTCCACCAAATCTATTCTTTTAACTGATAGATCTCCCCAAAGCAGAAACCACAGCCACAAAATGTCACAGCAGAGAGTAAAACACTGTGGGCACTTAGTCACTCAGCAGGCGTTACACCTCAGCCGCCCTTGCTGGGGCCGTGGAGCTGTGGAGCTGTGAGATTTTTCATTAATTGCGTGGGGCCCCAGGATGTGTTTTGGTTTTGCAAGTTCTTTGGCAGGTCCTGCCTTCCTGTTTATCTGCCTCCGCCTGCTCTCACAGCACACACACCGAACACCAGCAGAGGTCTTTTACAATTCAAAACCACCAAAGACCAGAACATTCGTCGTTAGACTGAAAATAAAAAGATAGGAGTTCTGGAAGACGCGTGTCCCCATCTCCTTTCACTCTGAAGGCTGCAATTAAACACGTTCATGGAGAATACATCCTTGCCATCCTAAGAAAAGGAGGGATATGAACCCAATTATTTGGTAGTCAACTTTGCCCCCGAAAATAAATGAAACTGCAAAGCTGTCTTTTACCAGATGCCCAGGCACTGACAGAAAGCTGTGCGACCAGAATTTCATATCCGTTCCCTTGGGGCATGATTTAAACCAAGAAATCTGTCCTCAGGAGGCAAGTGGGGAACAGCTTCAGGGACAGTTGAAAAATGATGGTGAAGGGTTTTTGTCTCCCTCTCAACCCTGCAAAAGTAAGTGAAACCGATCTCTGATTGATTATTAAACACTTTGCATTAAATGGCTGGGGGATATTCTGCTCATTAAATCCATGATTCTTAGCAGAGCTATTTCTGCCAGATTATACCATGGTGGGGGTGGAGAGGGCAGGGGGAGGGGCACAGATAATGAGAAGAAGTAATAGTATCAAGTTGGCAAAACTCTTGAGGAAAGTTAAAAACACTTCTGATAGCAGCATCACCTGCAGAATGGATGCCATTCTTTTTGAGATTAAGGAATCCGGTGAACATTTAGTAAGTTATATAAATGTGCAATCACTAACAACTGCTATTAAAATTTTTTTAAATTGAAAAAGGAATCAGGTAAACAGATATAAGTTATCCCCTTCACTAGGGAAAGCAGGTCCTCACTATGCGGAGTGAAAGAATAATGTCCAATGGATTTCTTTTCTTCTATTCGGAAGGGACATACATATAGGACAAATTTTCTCCTCAAATAGATTCTTTTAAGTATTAATATTAATAAAGGTTAACATGTTTCTTTTTACTTTGGTCGTAAATTAGAATTATTTCTAGCATCATTTACTTGTGCATTTTAAAAAGATTTTGCCCACCAGTGCCTTTCACCACGGGGTTTGATGCAGACGTAGATTCCTTGGTCTGAAACAGAACTTTGACGAGACTCAAAGGTCTGAGGAGAGGAGGTGTCCTTCTGCTTTTATTTACTGGATGTGTGTGCTTCTCATTCTTGTGGTTTTTATTTTTCCTCCACTTTACTTGGAATAACATCGTCTCCCCTCTATCTGGGTTTAAAAGATGATTACCTTTTTGTTCAGAATACACTAAACAAATACAGTTATTCTGTTTGTTGCTAAGCAACCGAGCTGGGTTACCCAGAAGAATCTCACTCCGCTGTCAGATCCTTGTTCCCTTTTTGATAATTGACCACGGAGAGAGTTTGCTGGTGAGGGGGAGAGCTGGCAATCAAGAGACTTGAGAAATTAAAACAAAAAAAATTAACTGCCCCAGTTTTGTCAAAAACTTTTACCTAAACAAATACAATGGAATGCCATGCAATATAAAAAGGAATGGATCACTGATACATACAGCATGAATGACACGTACATGCATTAGGAAGAAGCCAGGCACATACATGCTATGTGCCTTTCATTTCCTTTAGATGAAACTCGAGAAAAGACACGTCAGGTAGGGATTGCCTGGGATGGGACACAGGGAATTTCTAGCGATGAGGGAAATGTCACAGCATCTGTGTCTAGATTGTGGTAGAAGTAACACAGCATGCAAAGTGAAATGAAACTTAAACGGATGCACTTATTTTTTGTAAATTATACCTCAATAAAGAAACCAAGGCTATTTATGCTTATTGTATGTTCATTGTATGTAGCAGGTCTTAGTTGTGTTATTTTTTGGACTACAAATATCTTTTCCTAGGGAGAGTAAATTTTTTTTACAGGGAGAAGGAAATTTGTGTTACATAAATAAAACGCAACTTATCTTTTAAAGAAAGAGTTGTTATTAGTTTTGAAAGAATGCTTACTTGAAAAGTATTATAATTAATATTTCCCACTTGGCTGCTTTTTTCCCTCTTTTTTAATTAAAGTTATACATACAAATAACTTAAATAAAGAGTCTTCCACTCCACAGAAACAACTACTTTCAACTCTTTTAGGTTGTTTCTCTTGGAATTAATTTTGCATTTCTAGTAATATGTTTATGGTGTTGCTCCCTGATTTTCCAGATTATGCTTTATTGGTTTCTCACTCTAGAAATTTTATATTTAGTGTTCTCTCTCTCTCACACACACTCACTCACACGCATACACTCACCCTTCCAGTTTCTCATCTTCCCAATGAGGTTATGTTCCAATTTTGTTTAATTTTGTGCTTAACTTATTTAGATGATGTAAATGTCACTCACTGCTGAGACGAGTAGGTGCTATGGTTTCTTTTCCTGCCTAATTTCTTGTTTTCCCTGGAGGTAAGAAGTGCTGGGGTTTTGCTGGCTTAGTTTGCTGCGGTGACATCCCACGCCAGCCAGGCCCCCATACAACTGTCGTCCTGCCCCACCTCCTGATCATCCCGTGCACTCCCTTCACCTCGCATGGGGTTGACTCCCCTGGTGACATGTCTTAGGAAATTCCCTTCACAAAAGATGAATGGCAGGTCTACTTGACTAGAAATATTTTTAAATCTATCCTCATATATAAATGATTACTTATCTGGGTATAAATATCAAGATAGAAACACATTTCCTTTCTGAAATTTGAAGCCATGTTTTTACTCTCCTCTTAGTTTCTAGTGTTATTTTGAGAAACCCATGCCATTCCGATACATGTTGCTATAGGAAACCATTTTCTTTCTCTGAAAGATTTTCACAGAATCTTCTCTCGTCCCAGTGTTCTGGGACATTACAGTGACCTGCCCAGGCATGGGCCCGTTTTCACCCACTGTGCCAAGGACTCTGTGGTCCCTTTCAATCTGTCAGCTTATTTTCATCTGTTCTGGAAAACTCCGAACTGTTTCTCTGATGATTACTTTCATCCCTGTTATTTATATGTTTGGACAGTCTGGACTCAATTTCCAATGATCTTTTCATTCCTAGTTTCTATTGCTTTGTGTGTTTTCTCAGTTTTATCTTCTGATACTTCTCTTGAGCTTGCTGCGATCAGATCTTGATTTCTAAGGGGTGTTTTTCACAGGGTGTGATATATTCTTTTATTGCTCTGCATATATTAATGTGCTATCTTAGTTTTGTTCTCCCTATCAGTCTTCTCCAAGTTTGTGTTTTCCGTGTGTTTCGGTCTCTGTCTTACTCTCTTTGGGCGACTGTAACAAAAATATCAGAGACTGAGTGTTGTATAAACAACAAACGTTTATTTCTTACAGTTCTGGAGGCTGAAGTCCAACCAAGAAGATCAAGGCACTGGAAAACTGGTTGTCTCTGAGGGATCTCGCCTGTGTTTCTCAATGGCTGTCTTTTCACTGTGTCCTCACAAGACCTCTCTGAAGTCTCTTTTACAAGGACACTAATCCCATCATGGGGGCTCCAGTTTCATGACCCCATCACCTCCCAAAGGCCCCATCTCCTAACATCATCATCTTGGGGTTTAGAACTCAACATATGGGTTTCTGGGCAGAGACACAGCATTCGGTTCATTGTGTCTCTCTCTTTTTTGATGAAGGCTTTCCACAGGTGACTAATGACCTTCTGCCATCTGCCCGTACTTAAGGCTAGAGCATTAAATGGCAGATGAGGGGCTCTCTGTGTGTAGATGGGCTTGTCGAATGGGCACCTCACTTTCTGTCAGGAGAGGAAGAAGTGGAGATGTGGGACCCAACTGCTTCTTACACAGACTTTTATTGAACCCTCTTGTTTCCACCACCATTTTCAACACGACTCCAGGGATGTCCACACAGCGAATTCCTGAGCTCCGGGTTCTGCCTCTTGGCGTGCCTACCTGCAGGCTTCGATGCATCTTTCTCGGGTCTGTATCTCTTTCTGCTGAAGAGATACCTTCTGTTATCCAGCTGCAAATTCCCCCATCATTTTTTCTCCTTCTGTTCCTATCTGTGTGGATTTACAATTTATGATGACTGTTGGTTATTTGCTAGCCCTTTTTGGGTTGCTTTGCAGGTGTTAGGAGAGAATGGAGAGAAATACTTAAGATCCACCTGCCATCTTTAACTAGAAAAAAATTTTTAAGGGTTTTAATTTTATATTTTGGATCAGTAATAGAAGAAAATTAGAAGTTAGAAAAATATACACATATAGATAAAGTAAATACGGGAAAAGCATACACAGAAAAAGAGAAAAGTTTGACAAAGCAAAACATGCACAGAGGGGGCACACGAAGACCAAGTAAAAGCCACGGACTCATGAAATAGCAGGCCTGTGGAACACTATTGTTGTCCCTGTCCTCATTCTGTAGTGGAGGACATCAAGAGCAAAGGTCTTCTTCATGAAATTCACAGGAGCCACTGAACAGAATCCACGGCAGGATGGTTTTTTTGGGACACGAAAGGACTCTGCGCTTATGCTTTGAATGAAACTGTTTGTTCCTTAATAGAATTACTGTTCCCTCTCCTACCTCCCACGCTGCGTAACCAAAGGAAGACATTTGCCGGTTAGTGGAGAAGGTGAAATTCTGAGGAGTTAGTGCAGACAGGACCCAAGGGGAGTTTGGTACCTTTGGACTGAAGAATCTCTGTGCCCAGACAGTTTACTCTGTTCTTTATAATACTGAATCACAGAAAGCAACTAAAGTATCTAACAATGGAGGGATGATTTTGAAATGTCATGTTTTTGCACTTTAGGCCTTTATTATCTCTACACTTGACAATCACCCGCACGATAGGTATTTGTATCACCATTTCACCAGTGATGGAGCTGAAGCTCAAAAGGGTGGTGAGAATTCGCTCAAAGCCACCTTGAAAGTAAAGGACTGAAATTTAGTGCAAAGCCAGTGTTTATTGCCCTGTATCATGCTGCAAGAAAGCCCAGACATCCTTTTCAGACATCCTTTTCCAAGATTATGTATTTTTGTTTCTTGAGTTGACTTAAACTCAACAGATATGTCTTAATTATTGTAACCAGGGAAGCAAGAAACTGCAAGTTCCTAAAACTTAACCAGCCGGCAAGAAGCATTTCAAACAGGCAAAGGGGCAGGGACTTAGAAACCAATGAGCTGCTGACACCGTCAGAATTTCCAGAGCTGTGAGCTGAACGGCCAACAACACAAATCCACTGGCAGACTGCCAGCCATGCTGTCTGCCCTCACAGTACAGGGTTTTCACAACTGTGCCCCTGGCTGGTGCAAACCCTGCAAAATACCATCTAAGTACCATTATTTTGAAACTTGAGAGGACCACAAAAAAAAATTTAGATAGCTCGTTCCCAAGCGAAGTTTCAAGATATCGCAGAACACATACACACTCTGAAATGTGGGGATTTTCCATATAAAAAGTACAACTTGTAACACTTAAAAAAAAAAAAAAAAAAAAACAGCTGTTCCTTTGCCTGCCAATGCCATAATCTTTTTTCCTAACTGCACCTCAGTGGAAGAGAATAGTTGTCACGGGCTTACTTTGGAATCCGTCTACAACGAAACCAAGACCACAATCAGAGAACATGTGGAAGAGCTGGTCAGGACACGCCACCATTTCTGCGGCAACTAGGCTTGGACTCTGCAAAACATCCATGCAATAGTTTGAAGCACGCTCACTTTGTGAAAAATTAAAATGTCATCTGCCCTATTCAAAATTACCTACATTATCAGTGATAAGTAAGTCTGAAATTAAGGTTTAACAGCTTTATTGAAATGCAATTCTGAAACAAATTCACACTGAAATGCAAACTGCTAACAGTGCTTAAGATGCCACCCCTCTCACGGGCATTTATTTTTAAACTGGGGGCAGTGCTGTCATTGCCTGCGCCCTCCATGCTTTGGCTCTCTCTTTCTCCTTCTTTTATAACCTCTGTTCCTTACTTAGGTGTGTATGATTGTTGCTTAGAATAACAAGGACCCACTGAAGAATTATTACTAATTGTTCTTGTGGGGAATTCAAAATTTTGAAAAGGCAGTGAAAATAATTTGTTCATTTGCAGAAGGTCAAAATTTTCGGGAAGTTATGGAAAACGTGTCAGCAACCATAGTTTGCCTAAAGCTTGAGTAGTTTAAAGCAGGGAAATGTTGACATGAGAGTAAACAAGCGGAATTAGATTTCCGCCTCTAACAACCGGGGTGGATCCCAGAGAGGGAGAAGGCGGAAAGGCCGCAGTTCTCAAGCCCGCTGAGCTGGCCTGCTGAAACACCTCTGTGTGCACCTATGCGTTCGCCTCTGCTCTCTGTGACGCTGGCGTCCTTGTCAGGTCTCTCTCCTCTGCATCTCAGGAGGAGGAAGGCTGAGGAGGGAAGAAAAGAACAGAAGGAGGAGGATACATGCAAGTACTCCTGGCATCCTACCTTCTCCTGTGGCTCCTATGTGCCAAGGAAGAGATGAAAAAGCCACCATCTTTCAGAGGAATATGACATTTGATGAGTTGTATTGTCACAGATTGTAGGCCACAGCCCTGAGAACAAAGTACAGGACTTGGTGTAGTGTTTGGCACACTATACGTGTTCTAGAAGTTTTTGTTAAATCTCAGTCCAATCTGAGTGGTTAGGGCCTATTGTGCTGTACTGTGGGAATGTGACTTTCATGGTGCACAACTCCCAGGGGCAGTGAGGGAGTAGGGGCGCTGTGGGTGGGGCGAGGTGAGCGAGGGGGGATTGAGAAGTCTAGGGTAGCACAGCTCTGAAGAAAGAAGAACAGGGAGAAAAGACTGACACTTACTACCCATCCAGTCTCTCCTTCTTAAAGACCGAGTTGTTATTTTTAGCTGGGCACTCAACACTACATTTCCTGACTTCCCTTGTAGTTTGAAGTGCCCATATGACTAAGTTTGAGTCAATAAGATATAAGTGAAGCTGTTGAGTGGGACTTCCAGGAACTTTTCTTGAAGGGCATAGCTTACTGGGAGTAGTCCTTTTTGCATTTCTGCTGCATTTCTTCTTCCTTCTTTTAAGATGTGACAGCTGGAGCTCTAGTAGCTATTTTGGACCATGAGGTGGCCTTCGACATCTTCAGTGGGTGCATGCAATGACCATGCATGCACTGGAAATGTCTGACTGGAAACGTCAGAGCATGGGTCCTCAAGACCACGTTAGCAGCCTTGTGCTGCTCATCTGCAGTGACAGAGAAGCAAACTTCTATGTTGCTAAAACAACTGCTATTTTGTGGTTTGCTGTTATGTGTGACCAGACTTAATTTTAACTAACCAAGAAATCTACTCTCCTTTGTTCTCCAAGTAACCTCAATTAAATAGAAATGGCTTCCCACTTATAGTCATATCAAGTATGTTGGCAGGTTTTCTACCATTAAATGATAATTTTGTTTTAGCATGATTTATTTGATTAAAACACTCATTTCTTTTTACACATGCTTTTTCTGGTTTGCTCTCAGATTTCCAAGAAATAGAAAGAAGTCAACTTGCTTTCAATGCAGCAGTGGTTTTCCCTAACCAAGAGCAATGCAAGATTACAAAAAAAGAGAACAGTCTGCCTCCCGTTCCTCCCCCACGAGCTCTAGAATTCCAAAGAGGCAGTTCTCACGCTTGCTCGCTACATGGTCCTTTGCCTAAGGACACTTCCCCTTCCTGTTTTCCAGCTCCCTGAAGCTGCCTAGAAGGCAAAGATGAGATCTGGTCTGCTCCCCCTTGTTCAGATCACTGCTTCTTCATGCTCCAGAGTACTTCAAATGCACCCTGTCCAATTCCTGAGTGCCTTGTCACACACCTGCCTCAACAAGGACGTCTTGTGCTTTCAATATCTTAAGTCATTTTACAGCAATTTTAGTGAAAGAACTCTTTCAAAACTTACTTATTTTTTTCTGCACAGGACCCTTTCTCTAGAATCCAAGCTTGATTATAAGGCCCTGGAGGGAGGTTTATATCTTATTATTCTTTGCATTCCTCACACCTACCATAATGTCTTAGTCCATTTGAGTTTCCATGACAAAAATACTGTGAATGGGGGGCTTATAGATAACAAACATTGCTCACAGCTTTGGAGGCTAGAAGTCCGAGATCAAGGTGCTGGCAGATTCAGAGTTTGGTGAAACCTGCTTCCTCGTTCATAAATGGTGCCTTCGCCATGCGTCCTCACAGAGCAGACCGGGGAGGGAGCTCACTGAAGTTGCTTGTTTAAGGGGCACGAATCCCATCATGAGGGTTCCACCCTCATGACTTCATCACCTCCCAGAGGCCCCACCGCTGAACACCTCGCCTTGGGGATTGGGGTTTCAACATGTGAATTTGGGGGACACAAACATTCAGACCATAGCACACAGTGTTTCACACCTGGCAGGTGTTCGTTGAAGTTTTTGAGTGAATTAGGGCTCCAGTGGCCAATGGCACCACTGCATTTATTCTCTCTTCTATCTGTACAATCACCTTGGTAATAAACCCAGCTCTCATCTTTAGACAAGCTCTTTCCCAGGGACGCCTTTTACACTTGAATATAGAAAGGATCTGAAGTTCTTAGGTTGCAACTCTGTTGCACACAGTCCTGGACATCCAGGAGGGGCGCGGGGAGAGGAGACCATTGTTAGCCTCATGACCCTCGTGGGCTGGAAGTCACACCCAAGGCACCCCCAGTGCTCAGCTCCCTACTTTTCTCTCCAGCCATACTTCCACCATCCCTCTACTGACAGGGGAAAAGGAAGAGGCACAATAAAATAGTAATATTGAGATACTCACTTGGGACTGGGCAGATACTGGAAGAAGGGGCGACTTTTAGGCACATGAGCTAGACTCCTTGTGGGACAACTTTAGGTGACGGTGCAGGGTTTAGTCCCCTGAGTTGCAGAGCAGAGGGTGCAGGGTGGACACACAATTCAGCTCTCGAATCTGGATGTGGGCAGGAGGAGGGGCCTAACTACCTGTTAACCTCCTGGTGAAAAAAACCACTGCGCCATCCAAAGGCATAGATGTTGGCAAATCAGTGACTGCAAACACAGGGAAATTGCTGATCTGTGGCTTTAAAGCAAATCCTTGGGGACGTTACAAGTTGTTCACACGCAGCAGACGTAGCACAGGCAGCCTTGGTGCATAAATAAGCATGTGCTTTCTTTATGCCCCAGGGTTTAGCTGAGCTGACTGAGAAAACTGTCATGTGGCACTGACCTTACATCCCTGTCAGCCATGGATTATAGAGCCTATAGAGGCTCATGTACAGCCCCAAAGATATCCAGAAACTCTTTTCTCCCTTTCTTTGCAGTTTGAATCCTCGCCCTAGTGGAGCAGGTGAGATGCTGAGACACCTGGATTCAAGTCGGAGTCCTGACAGCATGTCGTGTGTGTGTGTGTGTGTGAGTGAGTGGGTGTTAATTTCATCAAATGATTTATTTCATCTCTCCACATCTCAGCCATGGAGATCGTGGAGATGATAAGTTCTGCTGGGTATAACGCACATGTTTGTGTAGCTATCAACGGGGGGATTTGTTTGAAACACAATTTTAAAGCCCCAAAGTCTAAAATGCAATGCTTTATTTCTATTTTCTAGCTCCCCCGCCCCCCCACTCTTGTGTCCTTAACTCATGTTTTTTCCTTCGTTGTGCTTACATGTATTTGTGTACTTTTTAAAATGCTAGAAAAACCCATCTGACCTGTGAGCTCCATTTGGTTTTATCTTCCATAAAACTGAGCAAAGGACTTCATATAAAACAAGACTCTAATGGTCTTGGCTGGAGGCATGTGCTTAGGGCATAAAGGTAAAAATAGGCTGCGTGTCGGCTCGGGGCCTCCACAGGCAGCAGTGTTCTGCAGAGTTCACGGCTTCAGCATAATTCTGTTCTTAGCTCCCCACACATTTTATGCAAAGTTGTTCACTTTAGTTCCCCATTCTTCCAATTTCCTTTTCAAACAGTACTTGAATATCGACAATATACAATCTCTATGGGACTTCTGTGTAAAAGAAAAGAAGTTAAAAATGATAGATTCCAAACCACGCCAAAGTAGGCCATGTAAGCACTGGGTCGAAGGAGGAAGACAGCTTGAGATTTCCTCAGGACAGAGAATTTCATTTCTTTTAAAATAAGACACTGGTTTGAATGATACGAGGACTTTATCCAACCAGGCACCTCAGTGCCATGGCTGACTCCCAGCTCAGAGGGAAGAGGCAAGTGCTGAGAAAGCCTTTCTCCTCGCTTTTCACAGATTTGATATTCCCCCGAATAGCAAGGAACATTCCGCACCAACCACTTAGCAAGTCTACAGTTACCCTCTTAGCACCCCTGCCACATCAGCACTATTATCAATCTAATTTGACCAAGAAAGACACTGAAGCTGAGAGAGGATTAATAAAGTTCAGAAATTCACCAATTGAAGTGACAGCGCTGGAATTCTAACAAATTTTTCTAGTTCATTTTACAGTTTTCTCTGTAGTTAATTTATAAATTTATTTTGGTTTTAAGTACCTCAGGAGTGAGAAGTTTATGCTGTTCACATGCCAGTAACATTATAATTTTAATTAAATGCATTGAGGTAACACTGGTTAATGACATTACATAGGTTTCAGGTATAACACTGTATAATATGTCCATCTACTCTATTGGGTGCTCACCATCTGAAGTCGAGTCTCCTTCTGTCACCATACATTTGACCCCCTTTCCTCTCTTCCTCCTCCGCCACCCTGTGCAAGATGTAAACAACTAATGGGAACCGTAAGCATTTTTCCTCTGGAATCTGGGTGAAGCCCCTTTGGTTGTTCATAGCAGTGGTTCAAGTCCAATGTCGTAAGACAGGATGATCTGACTTGCTCCAGATCACAGAGCTAAGTGTGGGGTAGCCTGTCCCATACCTCTTTCCCGGTCTACACTGTAGTCCTTCATGTGTTGATTTGATCATGAATGTTCATTAGTAATAGCAAGTCATTTTTATAAGTTATAACTTTTGATGCAGTTGGTAGTGACGGTATGATCAGAGCAGGTTTAAATATTCTTTTTTCCAATTATAAATGTAATTTACAGAAATTATGGCAATTTCTATAAAAACTCTAGAAAATTCAGAATAGAAAAAAATCCCTTATAATTACTACACACCACAGGTGATAGAATATTGGAAATTGCCACATTTCCTTATAGTTTCCCTTTCTAGGTCCAAAATTGGCAATATGCTTTGTTTGCCGAAAGAGAGCTACTTTGTTCACTTAATATCATATTGGGTATTTTCCCCACATCACAAAAAACTATGTGAGTGGCATTTTATACCCTTTAGAATGGCATGACTTGCCATAACTTATTGAATTATCCTCCCTGTGGTTGGACATTTAGATTATTTCTTTTTTAAAAAAGTCATAAATAACCATGTCTATTTTTGCTTGGTACACATTCCTGGAGCACAAAGACTTGGATTGGGGGCGGGGCAGGAACATTTTGCGGTGTAACATTTCACCAGCAAATAGCCTTTCAGAAAGGCTGGATGAATTTGCACAAACTGAGGTGGGCACTCTCATTGTGGGGTCCCAGGTTTCCCCAACATTTTGGGATTCACTCTTGTAACCTCTATGGGTTCCTACAGCCACCTCCATGATCATCTGGTCCTGTCACCTCAGAGAGCCAGTTTTCTGTCTGGACGAGTGACAGAGATGGAGAGGGATACCCCTTTTTAGAAGTCTGTGTCCACACCCTCTAAGCATAGGTGTGGGTGTCCTTCAGACCCAGGGGCTGCTTCCCACACATACCCTGGACTCCACTATCCCATCCACAAGGTGTGTCTGTGTGCTGGGAGCAGTCTTTCATATCTATCTCCTTCACAGGTAGACGGGGCAGGGTGCACTTCCAGAGACAGCTAACCCTGAGGACCCTGCTCTCCTCTACATCCTTCTCCTCACAGGCTCCCCGTGTGCTCCTACCTCTCAGCGGCGACAACAGAGTGCTGCTAGATCCCATCTGAAGTCACCTTTTGCATTCCTGGCTGTTGGTGCCTGGACCACCTTGCTCTGTAAGTAGGAAGTCCTGGTTTGTCTTCCTCAGGAAACCTGTTACTTTAAAACTCCAAACATCAGATAAGGGGTCTTCGAGTTTATTACAAGTTCTACCTAAACTTGGGGTGTTTGCAAGTGTGTTCCCAAGTGGTAGGGAGCTGTTGGTCAAGTTTGTATTAGGATTAGGGGCAGTGGGGGTGGTATTGGAAAGTGTAATTTGTACTTAGCAAGTTTCCCTTTGACCAAACGATGAAGATCTGATGGTTTAACCTGGTGGGACTTGGCATCTTAGGGCTCCAGCAAAAGAAAGGATTAATCAGGAAGCCAGTTCCTTCTCAAGGGTCTCGAGTCTCCCAACTAGTTTATGATGTGAATTGAGAAAGTTTACTCTAAAGTCCCCCAGACTCAGGGTCTCCAGGTCAGTCCTAAACTGAGGAGGATGATTTCCTCCTTAGAGAAGAGAGCCTTCTGGTTACAGCATGAATAGATCTGATTACACTTGTGAGTGTTCACATCTCTTGTCCTTAGTCCTGTGATTTTCTAGGTCAGTGGATATTTCCCAAATTGTGAACAAAAGCCAGTTTAAAAAAAATGGGACAGGCCCTGGCTGGTGTGGTTCAGTGGACTGAGTGCCAGCCTACAATCCCAAATGTTGCCAGTTTGATTCCCAGTCAGGGCAGATGCCTGGGTTGCAGGCCAGGTCCCAAGTTGAGGGTGTGCGAGAGGCAACTGATCATTGTATTTCTCACACATCCATGTTTTTCTCCCTGTCTTTCTTCCTCCCTTCTCATCTCTATAAACATAAGTAAACACATAAAGTCTTTTTTAAAAATGGGACAAAATTCCAATGGCTTAATATACACTGTTCTACTGAATTATTATATTAATTCCATCTAAGAGGGTCTCAGAATGACAGGAGAAAAATCAGGAAGTGATCTTTGTTCTACAGAGGTTGCATAAGTGGAAAGTTATTGATCAGATATAACCTAATCTTTTCAACAATAAGAGTACCTTTGTCATGATATCTGAAATGGAAGGAAATAGTACAATGATTAGAAGTCAATTCTATCCTGTGCATCTTCGTGCATCTTTGGAGAGGGAGAAAACAATGCTGAATTCCATGGCAAAGCAGGGCCGGTGAGGAAGAGAAAGCGAGGCTGTAAATACTTGGCTGCCAACATACCCACCGACAACATCATACTCAGTGGGCAAAAACTACAAGCATTCCCCTCAAGATTGGGAAAAAGGCTCGTATGTCCACTTTCACCTCTCTTATTCAACATAATACTGAAAATCCTAGCCATAACAACCAGACAAGAAGAAAAAATAAAAGGCATACAAATTGGAAAAGAAGAAGTAAAAATGTCTTTATTTGCAGATGACATGATACTGTATATAGAGAACCCTAAAGATTCCACCAAAAAACTACTAGAATTAAATGAATTCAGCAAAATAGCAGGATATAAAATTAATATCCAGATCAGTTGCATCCTTATATGCTAATAATGAACTACCAGAAAGGGAAATTAAGAAAGAAATCCCATTCACAATTGCTTTAAGGAATAAAATAACTAAGAATAAATCTAACCAAGGATGTAAAGTACCTGTACTTGGGACACTATAAGACACTGAAGGGACTTCCGCCAAGATGGCGGCGTAGGTGGACGCACTCGCCGCCCGCACATCCAGAGTGTCTAAACAACTAACGCAGTAGCGAAAAATTAAACAACCAGAATGGACAGAAAAGAACTGAAGGGAAGTCTGACACCCAGGAGGTTGGAGAGGATGAACATCCAGGCCGGTAAGCGGGGCAGAACCAGGTGGAGAAACGGAGTGAGAGGCAGTTGTCACGGAGGGACTGACGCTGTCAGCGCCTGAACAGGGCACCTCCCTGTCCAATGGGTAAATCCCGCAAGCCAGCAACGCTGCCATAGAGAGGCCAGAGGGAGCCAGCAGAATCGAGTCTGGCAGAAAAGGTGGTGGGGAAACTGGGAGCGGAGGAGTGACGGGAGCCCGCAGTGAATGGCAGCTGCCAGTGTTTCCTCCCAGGCCCCGCCCCCAGAGGCAACGTCACCCAAAAGCGACCCAGGTTGCCAGCAACGGCACTGGTGAGCCGACAAGTGCACTGAGATGAAAAGAATGAAAATGGCCAAAATGAAAGATCAGAACAAATTACAACTAACGGATGACGACATAGCCAACCTATCAGATGCGCAGTTCAAAATGCTAGTAATTAAAATGCTAACAAAACTGGAAGAAAGGTGGACACAAATAATTGAACAAATGAAGAATATGATAAGGATAATAGAGGAAGATTTATAGGGAACCAATAGGGAAAAAAAGGAAGTTGGATCTCAAACCAATGGGGTGGACCAGAAGGAAGAAACAAGAATTCAAAAAAATGAGGAGGGACTCAGGAACCTCAGAGACATTTGTAAATGACCCAACATCCAGATCATAGGGCTGCCAGAAAGACAAGAAGTTCACCAAGAAATTGAACATATTTTTGAACAGATAATGAATGAGAACTTCCCGATCTGGCAAAGGAAATAGGCTTCCTGGAAATCCAAGAAGCTCAGAGAACCCCAAAGAAGTGGGACCCAAAGAGGAACACACCGATGCACATCATAATTACATTACCCAAAATTAAGAATAAGGAGAAAATCTTGCAAGCAGCAAGAGAAAAGGAGACAGTTACCTACAAAGGAATCCCCATAAGACTGTCAGCGGATTTCTCAAAGGAGACCTTCCAAGCAAGAAGGGGCTGGAGAGAGATATTTCAAATCATGAAAGGCAAGGGCCTACAACCAAGAATAATCTATCCCGCAAAACTTTCATTTAGAATGGAAGGGCAGATAAAGTGCTTCTCAGATAAGATCAAGTTCAAGGAGTACATCATCATGCAGCCTCTACTATATGAAATGTTAAAAAGTTTTGTATGAGGACTCAGGAACGAAGGCACCGAGGCCAGATCAGCTACCGGGGAATTCAGATTGGTCACAGCCAAGACGCTTGTGAGGTAAGCAAGCAAAATACAACCATAGAAACAAAATAGAACCAGAGACATTGAAGCTTAGAACATTCTGGCAGTAACCAGAGGGGAGAGGGAAGGGGAGAAGGGGGACAAGGGTATTCAGGAACTGCTATAAAGGACACATGGACAAAACCAAGGGGGAGGGGGGAAGCAAGGGAGGGAGGTAAGTTTACCTGGGGTGGGGTGGGGGGAGGGTAAATGCAGACACTGCAATTGAACAACAATAAAATAATTAAAAAAAGAAAAGACACTGAAGAAAGAAGTTGAAGAAGATACAAATAAGTGGAAGCACATGTGGTATTCATGGATAAGAAGATTTAACATTATTAAAATGTCTATAGATTCAACACCATTCCTATAAAGATTCCAATGATGCATTCACAGAGCTAGAATAAATATTTCAAAAATTCATATGGAACCAAAACAGACCCCACATTGCAACAGCTATCCTGAGAGGGAAGGACAAAGTTGGAAGAATCTTGCTACCTAACATCAAACAATACTGTAAAGCTATAGTAGTCAAAACAGCATAGTATGGGCATAAAAACAGACACACTGATCAATGGAACAGAATAGAGAGCTCAGAAATAAACCTATACCTTTATACTCAATTAATATTAGACAGAGGAAGCAAGCACATACAATGGGTGAAAGGCAGTTTATTCAATATATGGTGTTGGGAAAACTCGACAGATATATGCAGAAAAATAAAACTAGAACACCTTCTAACACCACACACCAGAATAAATTTAAAGTGGATCAAAGACTTAAATGTTAGAGCCGAAACTATAAAAATCCTAGAAGAAAACACAGGCAGCAAAATCTTAGACATTGCTCATAGCAACATTTTACTTGATAAATCTCCTCAGGCAGGGGAAACACAAGAAAAAATAAACATATAGGACTACTTAAACTAAGAAGTTTTTTTACAGCAAAGGAAAATATCAACAAACTAAAAAGATAACCCAGAGAATGGGAGAACATTTTTACCAATACATCTGGTAAGGGGTTAATATTCAAAATTTGTAAAGAACTTAGAAAACTCAAGGCCAGGACTTCTGGCCAAGATGGAGGCGTAGGTAGACACACTGTGCCTCCTTGCACAACCAAAAGAGGAAAAACAACAATTTAAAAAACAAAAAGAGCCAGATCTGACAGAAAACTGAACTGAGTGGAAGTCCAACAACCAAGGAGTTAAAGAAGACACGTTCATCCAGACCAGTAAGCGGGGCCGAGCCGGGAGGAGAGCACTTGGCAAGATGCAGTTTGTGGATTGGTACCGGCAACGCTCCAGCTGCCCGGAGAGGCCCGTGGTGGGGGCGCCTGGCCAAAACACGGCGGGCGCACTTGGCAAAACTGGGGCTGATACTGGTGGACTGGGCGGTCCCTCATTCTCACGCAGATAAACCGGGAAGAAAAGCTGGGGAGCGGAACAGACCGCATGGCCCATCAATGCAGGGAAATAAAGCCTCAAACCACGGATTGAAAACACCCGTGGGGGTTGAGACGGCAGTGGGAGGAACTCCCGGCCTCACAGGAGAGCTCATTGGGGAGACCCACAGGGACTTGGAACTGTGCAGGCCCGTCCACTCACCCCGGAGCCAGCAAAGAAGGACCCAACTTGCTTGTGGGTAGCTGTGGAAGTGCAGAGAACAGAGCAAGTGCCATTGTTCTCTCAGGCCCCGCCCCCACAGACAGCGTCACCACACAATGACGTGGGTTTCCCCACCCTGGTGAACACCTAAGGCTCCACCCCTTAAAGTAACAGGCACACCGAGAAAAAAAAAATGCCCCAAATGAAAGAACACATCAAAGCTCCAGAAAAAATACAACTAAGTGACAGAGAGATAGCCAACCTATCAGATGCACAGTTCAAAGTACTGGTAATCAGGATACTCACAGGATTCAAAGAAAGATTGTCGCAATTACGTGAACAAATGAAGGATAATATAAAGGAAATGAGGGGAAATCTTCAGGGAACCAACAGGGATGAGAAGGAAACTGGGACTCAAATCAACAGAGTGAACCAGCAGGAAGAAAAAAACATCCAACCAGAAAAGAATGAAGAAACAAGAATTCAAAAAACTGAGGGGAGGCTTAGGAACCTTCAGGACATCCTTAAACGTCCCAACATCCAAGTCATAGGGGTGCCAGAAGGAGAAGAGGAAGACCAAGGGAGTGAAAACTTATTTGAACAAATAATGAAGGAGAACTTCCCCAAGCTGGGGAAGGAAATAGATTTTCAGGAAGTCCAGGAAGCTCAGAGAGTCCCAAAGAAGTTGGACCCAAAGAGGAATACACCAAGGCACATCATAATGACATTACCCAAGATTAAAAATAAGGAGAGAATCTTAGAAGCAGCAAGAGAAAAGGAGACAGTTACTACAAAGGAATTCCCGTAAGACTGTCAGCTGATTTCTCAAGAGAACTTGCAGGCAAGAAGGAGCTGGAGAGAAGTATTCCAAGTCATGAAAGG